>CAHIKZ030000387.1:365000-675000 GCA_903632075.3 Acanthosepion pharaonis
AATTATATGCATAATCAGTACATTTCAGATAACACAAAATGATCATCAATTGAAACTAATCATAACATTGTATTGTCAATTATTGTATTTATGCTTTATAACTTTTCTTATAACTGAAACACTAACTAACATAACCATTTTTCTGGTTCATCAAAATTGTAAACAGGAAAGAAAGAGTGACGCTAATGCTATTCAATTACTACCTTAGTTCTACAAAAAAAAACAATTGAAATTATATTTGGAAAGAGAGGACGTGATTGATTCTGTTTCTTTGAAAACTCTAGGACAAGTCTCAGAATAAATTGGGAATCAAAGGTAATTAAAAAAAGGTCTATTAACAGATCGTGACATCTATCAGTGATGAAATTTAAATTTTTATTATTGCACTATTCCAAAATTCTAACACATCAGCAGATGTCAACAACTGAGCACAAATAATTATTAATTAAAAAAAATTAGTAATTAATGTATAATTTTAAATTTATTAATTAATAGAAAATAAAAGTAATTCATATTGCTAAAATTATAGAAACAAATTAAAAATCAGAAGAATCAGAATTGCTAGTTCTAGAGAGATGTGAATCAGATATCTTCAGATACATCTTTGTTTTTTATGTCCTCATAATATAAATTAACCATTTTATAGCTTTTTTTTGTATACAATGGTTAATTGTTACACTAGATATATTTTCAAGTGTTCCTTTTAATCTAGAAAACACATAACTGAAATTGGTACTTGAATTGTATTTTCAGGTAATTTCACTTATTTTTTTCCCATAATATTTGTGTTATTATAATGCTTATTAGCTAAACAATAACAATACTGAATAATTTGTTTTTAGACATTAAAGTATATTTAAACACATCTCCCTAATATCTGTCGCGATCTGTAAATAAATACTTAGGTAATCCTATAATAGATTATCCGTTCTATAAATCTTTAATAAATAATTTCCAATGCATTACTATATTAAATAAATGCTGTGGTAATATTATAATAATCAGCCTATATATAATTGTATAAAAATTATTGCCAATCCATTTATACATGTAATAAATATTAAGGAGAAACTATAATAAATTATTTATTATACCCTCCTATGCTAAACCATTTCCAGCGCAATTCTAATGGAAATCGTTGATAGATTTTATGTGTTATATAATTCTATAATAAATATTTCCGAAGTATTTCCATATTAAATATACTGTAGGGCAAATACTGATATAGAATTCTTTAATAAATAATTGTTAATCTATTTCTATATTAAATATCTACTACGGTAAATCTATAATAATCAGTCGCTATGTATTTCTATAATAAATCATTTTCAATGCATTTCTATATTAAGTAAAACTATTATAAATCTATACGTTATATAATTCTATAATAAATAATTTCCAGTGGCTTACTATATTAAATAAATACTAAAGTCATTCCATCATTATTAGCCGTCATATAATTCTTTAATAAATAATTGCCAATGGAATTCTATATCAACTGAATATTAAGGGGAAATCTATAATATATCATCCGTCATCTATTCTTATACAAAACCATGTGAAATGCATTTTTCTAGTAAATGAATATTAAAGACTATTTATAATAAATTTATCCGCTGTATAATTTTGTAGTAAATGATTTCCAATGCATTTCTATATTAAATAAATACTAGGGTAATATCTATAATAAATCAGTCTGGATATAATCCTATAATAAAATATTTGCAATGTTTTTTTTCCTCCCACTCATTTGCCTATTGTTTTATCTCTTATAAGTTCATCTTTTTCTTGGCCATAATATTTCTCGTTATTTTAACAAATATATTTTCATCAAATATAACATATTTATATGAATATAACATATAGTTATTTCAACAAATATATTTCCATCAAAAGATTTTCAGATGAAATCCATCTTGTACTATATTTCCCAACATAAATTCCCGCCAGTAAATTTCCAGTTTCATTTGTTACTGATTCAAACTATGTAATATTAACTTTATGGCAATGTTATTCTGATTATATATATATATATAAGGTTATTGGTCAGAGTTGAATTAGACTAAGAAACAATAGTATTCAATCCAAGTGTAAAAAATAGAGTAAAAAAAATAAAGCGTGGAGTTTTAAATTTTAAAGTGTATATATATATATATATATATATATATATATATATATATATATATATATATATATATATATAAAGTATATAACATGTAGAGCTATTAGTTTTTTAAATATATATATATATATATATATATATATATATATATATATATATAAAGTATAACATGTTGAGCATTTAACTTTTAAGGCATATATATATATATATAACATGTAAATTTATTATATATATATATGTGTGTGTGTGTGTGTGTGTGTGTGTGTGTGTGTAAAAAAATATATATATAAAAAACATGTAGAGATTTTAACTTTTTTTAAAAATATATATATATATATATATATATATATATATATATATATATATATATATATATTGGTGAAATCTCCTGAAGAGTGGATTGAAGAATTACAAAAAACTTAATCTACGAAACTCTAGAGTCGACGCGCTTAATAGAACATCAATCAGCTAAGTGTCAAATTTCATTTGTGTTAATCCTCTCTCTCTCTCCTCTCTCTCTCTCTCTCTATATATATATATATATATATATAATTATTTGAATTTTTTTTAGGGGGGTATCCGACATTATTTGTTATTATTGTAACCACTCTTTTTAATGAGGACACTTGTTTGAGTTTTTAAACAGTGAAATTTAATAAGCCTTTATTAATTAAGCCTTTAATAATTGAAAAGTCCTACTAAAATGAGAATTGACCCCGACAGTAATTGAACCCGATGGAAAAGTCGGGTGCATGTTCGATTCCTGGCAGAAGCACAACTACTGTGCTAGCTGAGCTCGTTGGGATGTACTAGTGCCATGTTGCGGGGGCGGGTTATCTTTAAAAGATAATCAACACATTCGTCCTATTGTCGCATATGATAAGGGCTTACAAATTTGGCTTCAATCGTTTCATATCAGGTGCTATTATTCAGTTCTCTTTTAGAATTACGAAAACTGTTTGAACGTTAGAAAAGCGGAAAAGAAAAACCTTGTCAAATTTTCCTTGACCGTCACATTAAAAAAAAATCTCGTATAAAAGAAAGATCGCTGTATATAGTAATAAAGAATGAATGGAATTTCTATCCAACATTATATACAGGGTGTCCATAAAGTTCGTGTGCACTTTAAAAAATTATAATTTTATTTGTATTTGCGATAGAAATAATTTGTAAAAAGGATTAGAAAGAAGTAAATCTATATTTTTTAAAGGTTTTATTGGAATTTTATTTAAGTTTCCACATGTCCTTCATCATTAGCAATACAAAGGGTAATACGATTTTGCAGTTCACGGAAAACATTTGCCAACTGATTTACAGTAATGCCTGAAATCGCATTAGTTATTTTAGTTATACTTAAAACTAGGTACATTAAACTTTATAACATTTTTACAGATTATTTCTATAAATACAAATACAAATAAAGTTATAAATTTTTTAAAGTGCACACGAATATTATGGACACCCTGTATTATTATTCAACTGATATATATATTCTAAATTCTTCCAGTTGCTAAGGACATTTTGTTTTGTTGTTAATCGTTACTTTGTTTTAATAAATTCATTTCGTTTTTACCTTTAAAAAGTCCACATTGGACGAAACGCATCGGGTAATATTACAATTTTCATATTGCCTTTTACCTTTATAAATATTGTCTTTTTCTACAGATTTTTCTACATAGAAATTTTTCATATATATATATATATACTACAGATAATAAATACGCCGGTTCATGTAATATAAAATATTAAAATTGATCCACAAAAAGAGCTCAATGTATTTATTACTCAAAACATATAAATTGCATGACAGTGAAATCCAAAATTACCTCGTGAGTATAGACTATTTTAACCAACGTCAATACGCTGGCTTTGTTCGACTCAAATGTTGGACTGTCTCGGAACTTGAAATTTAAATTTAATATTTCCAAGAAACAATTGAAAGAATTGATATATTGCATAGCAGACAACACAAAAATAACTGCCCATATTGTGGGCGGATATTGTCTGACTTAAATGAAAAATTCGCTAAACAATTCAACTTAAATATAAACTTTAAAACCCTAAGGTGTGGTTATAAGAAAGATGAAGTTAAACTAAGGGAAGCTGAAATAAAAGAGGTTTTGAAATATTAAAAATAGTAATTATTAATTATATAATAACAAAAAAAATTAACACTCTAAGTTGCCAAAATATGCTACAAATAATAATAATAAGATTAACAAGAAATCGTTCTTAGATAGTTTAATATCTGTCAATACCCGGTTAAGTCAGTAGAGAACTTTCAGAGGGAAATTAACAGGAGATAACTGATAACTGACATCCATTAAACATGGCACGTGGAACTAGAACAGTCTACCCCAGTGAGCGAAATAAAGGTATCAGTTCGACATTCCAACTACCTGAAGAAGGCCGAAGCGTACAACGGCCGAAACGTTGTAATAAATATGGCGACAAAGATGAGGACAATAGTCCGAATAATGTAAATAGTGTACATAATACCTCATCTCAGAAATATAGACAGATACTGAAGGGCCGAAACGTTGTAATAAATATGGCGACAAAGATGAGGACAATAGTCCAAATAATGTAAATAGTGTAGATAGCTTATATTAAGAAAAAATATTAAGAAAAAAATAATTAAAAAAATGATATCAACGATTTAAAATTTAAAAATAAGTTAAAATATTAAGAATAAAAACAATACACAGAATATATATATATATATATATATATATATATATATATATATATATATATTACGATAAACGTGCAATCAATTTACAAATACATGAATTATTCACACAAAAACGAATGCAAAGGTTAATGATTTAAATGGCGAGACATCCATCATCGCAAACAATTCAAATAATATACAAAAACCTCCGTATCCGTTATGAATGAAATGATCCTTGTTTATATAGACGAAAGCTTGTAGTAAAATAAGAACTAATACGGCAGAAATTTATATAAACAAGGATCATTTCATTCATAACGGATACGGAGGTTTTGTATATTATTTGAATTGTTTGCGATGATGGATGTCTCTCCATTTAAATCATTAACTTTTGCATTAGTTTTGTGTGAATAATTATATATAATATATATATATATATATATATATATATATATATATATAAACCTATTTTAAAAATTTAGAAGGATAAAAAAAAAAGTAAACGGAGTTCAAAAAGTACTGGAAGGTTATAGGATAGGATTGATATGGAGTAGGCAAAATATAGAAATAACTAAATTAATATGTATAATATTAGAAAGGTAATTAAGAAATAAAGATCCCAGATATTATATGAATTTAAATCTACTCCTGTCACGCCATTTTTAAAATAATTCATTCCTTTGATTTAATAGTTTGCATTGATTATTGAATTTATTCTAATTTTCTCTTCTCAACATCGGTCAAACTGATTCCTAAGATTATTAGGAGTATAAGCAAAACCTATAATTTTTCAGTCAATCTGAGGGTTCAGACCTTTCTCCTTCAATTCCCAAATTTGTGACTTAACTTATTTTCTTTGGGGTAAATTGTTGCTTGATAAATCACCTTTGTAGCCCTGCATTTTCCTTCAACTGGACAGTTTTCACTATTTCTACAATTACAGAGGGTCCTTTATCAGGTTTATTGTTAGTCCGATGGAATTTACTTAAAATGTACTTATTATGCGAGTTTATGACTTCGTATATGTTATTAGTGCAGGAATAGCTTATTTTGATAGTTTTTCTATTGAAAATCTTATTTAGAGGGTGGTTTTTGTGAAAATGCTTGTTTACTAATTTCAGAATAGGCTGTCCGATATTGGTATTGGATAATTTACAGAAGAGTAGAGGGTGAACCATATAGTTTTTCTTTTCCTATTTATATGCCTACATATATATATATATATCTATTCCATACCTGAAGATCTCTGTAGGAACAAACGAAAGCTTGTAGTAAAAATAAGAACTAATGCAACAGAAATTTATAAAAACAAGGATCTTTTCATTCATAACAGGTTCGGGGTTTTTGTATATTATTTGAATTGTTTGCGACGATTGATTTCTCGCCAATTAAATCATTAACCTTTGTATTTGTTTTTGTATGAATAATTCATGAATATATATATATATATATATATATATATATATATATATATATATATATATATAAATGCTCGATTCCTGTTGGGAGTCGAATTGTGTGGATTGTAATATATTTATAACACCTACAGAAATATATAGAACATTTTTCAAAGGTGTATATATATATATATATATGTGTGTGTGTGTGTGTGTGTGTGTGTGTGTGTGTGTGTGTGTGTGTGTGTGTGTGTGTGTGAGAGAGTGAGTGAGTGTGTGTGTGTGTGTCTGCGTGTGTGTGTGTGTGTGTTTTCTGAATACATATAAAGAGAAAATTGAAAGAATGTCCTTGAATCTTCCTACAACTGCAGAAAGAAATCCCTTTTTTTACTGCTTTTCATATTCGGTGTTTCGATCACATTGCAGTTGACGACATAGAAGTGAAATGCTCTAGCACTGTGCAAGAGAGTGGAGCAGCTGCAAAAAGAGGAGGACGATGCTGAGGACTACACTCTGCAGTATTTTAAAGAAACACACAAAAGTAAAGAGTACGACAATATAAAAAGCTTCATATTTTTCAACCATTAAAGCCGCGGTTTCGCCCTTTCATACGACTTTATCATACATTAGAACGCCCACCATTAACACACCGAACATGTCTTCCCGCCAAAACATTCATTCTTCTTTACATGATCTGATTCGAACATTTCCGACATTTCTCACGTAGTATTTGCTTTTTTATTCATTTTATCCTTCCCGCTGTTTGTGGTAGGTTAGGCGTCTTCTTTTTCATTCCGAGCCAAAGAGATTCGAAAGGATTTCATTCAAAAAACTTCCTCTACTTTAGAAAATTGAATTACATTCTTACTTTTTTTATTCTTTGTTAGCAAGCTTTCTTCATTATTATTATTATTATTATTATTATTATTTCCTTTCATTTCTTTGTATACTTCCTACCGGGTCCTAACCAGAAACCCAAAAATATTTTAAGGCAAGCGATTTTTGAATCAAGCACGGGCAACGCCAGGCCATGCTGCTAGTATATATATATATATATATATATATATATATATATATATATATATATATATATAAAGTGAAAGTTATGTAATCTTCGCTCTCCTTTTTTGTTAGATTCAGACATTTCCATCTTTTGTGGAACAGTGAGGTATTAGGGCTGAAAAGTTCTGTTAACAGTTTTATGGCTTCTTTGAAAGTTAACTCATTTGTTTTCCTCTGTAGGATATAATCTACGAATTTGGTATATTCGCACGTGCCTAATTTTTTTAGTAGTAGTCGTACTTTTCTTGCGTCTGACCAATTTTTGCAGTCAAATTCATATAGATCTTCGTACCTTCGGAAGTAAGTTGCAAAGGTTTTGTCTTCGTCGGGTGCATACGTGAAATCTTCGATAGTGCTCCAAATAGCGTCTTGTGGGAGAACTGTTTCATATTCGGAATTTTGCCCTTTATTTGACATTACACGTAGCAATAATTCTTGTAATTCAAGATGTCGCTGTTCGTTTTTCTGTTGCTGTTCAAATTGGATTTTCATAAGTTCCACAATGGTTGACTTAAAATCTTCCATGTTAACGTAATTTTGTGTAAGTATTTTCCTTTAGTGTAGCCTGATATTCTGGAACCTGTGTACACCAAAAAAAATTCCCTGTGTAGAACTTGTGTCTTTGTTACCACAGTAAAGTTGATGTCCAAAAAAAAAATTCCTTCTATTTTATATGTTCGCGTAGAACTTGTTTTTTAGAATCTCTTGTTTCTTCAGTTTTCTCGTCAACACTTGTTATGTGCGACGGATAGACAAAAAATGTATGTCCTCCGCGTAGAGAGTTCGTTTTTTTTTTTGTTTTGTTTTTTTAGGGTTTCCTCGTCGCCACTTGCTATGCTCCAAGTTCCTTGTACCACGGTGATGGTCCAAGGTTAGAACCAATGAAAGAATAACACGAACACAGGTATGGAATACAAAGATATATTACAACAGAAATATAATACAAAAGAAGTAGAAGTATTAGTAATGACTATCAGATTTGGTTAGAGTGAACTATGTTGTCTCGACAAGTATCACTATTCCAATGTCCTTACAATATGCTCTCAATTATCTCTCCTCGTCTTACAATCTCCTCATACCTCTTGAGATGCGCAGTATTTATAATGTCAGGAATAGTCCATTTTTATTATGGGTAAGTTCCCATAACAATATATATATATATATATATATATATATATATATATATAAGCTGGCCACTCGTATTCGAGGATACCCGTCTACTAGGGCAGCTAGCCAATCCCTACTGCAGATACTTACACAGGCACATTTGTATTTATCCAACACCCACACAGCCCACCTGTGGTTTATACTATGCTGAGCAGACCTTAATTACATTTTCTGGGAGGGAGCGTGTTATCTAGCGTGATCAACAATCTGAACAAGACCAGCACACTCAAACCCTTGGTCACGATGACTTGTGATTTCGTGCTATATATATATATATATATATATATATATATACGAGAAGGTGAAAAAGTAGTGGTTAGAGGACTTATTTAATGCTAGAATTCATTTAATTCATTAAAATCATTTTTAATCTATTTATTTTCATAATTTTTAATAAATAATAAGTTTTGCAGATAAAGGAGAGTGTGTGAATGATGGGGGGGCAAACAGGTTGAACATTTGAGGGCTTGATTGGTTTAAAATTTTGTTCTTAATATGTTTGCATAATCAATACAATACGTTTTGAGAGAGAGATAGAGAGAGAGAGAAATAAGGATAGATAGATAGATAGATAGATAGATAGATAGATAGATAGATAGATAGGAAGGATAGAAGGAAGGAAGGAAGGAAGGAAGGAACAGACTGGCATATATATATATATATATACATAGAGAGAGAGAGAGAGAGAGAAATAACGATAGATAGATAGATAGATAGATAGATAGATAGATAGATAGATAGATAGATAGATAGATAGGAAGAAGGAAGGAAGGAAGGAAGGAAGGAAGGAAGGAACAGACTATATATATATATATATATATATATATATATATAGAGAGAGAGAGAGAGAGAGAGAGAGAGATAGATAGATAGATAGATAGATAGATAGATAGATAGATAGATAGATAGATAGATAGATAGAATTAGGAAATGGTTTATAAAAAATATTCTAAACCGTCAACTCTTTCAATAATTTTTTTTTATTCTTCTCTTGTTGATATTTTTAAACGTGCGGTGGAGGGGGGGGGGTCTACATTTCTGTTGGCCTTTATTTTTTCTTTCTTTATCTTATCTTTCTCCCTGTATATTCTGCCTCTCTTCCCGTTCTTATAGATTTTCGTTCCTTTTACGTCATTCTGTTTTTTTTTTTTTTTTTTTTTTTTTTTTTTTTTGCAATCAGCATTGGTCACATAAGCCTTCACCCCCTCCCTCGTCCTAACTCTGATCCCCCACTGATTACTTTTTTCTACCTCTCTAACTAATTGCCACCGTACCCTGTATTTCCATTCCCCAAGTTTTTGTCCGTTCCTACCCGACCCATACCCTGACATTGCCAATCAAAATTTGATCGCTTGGACATGTCTTTGCCACAAGTTCAGGATTCGGAAACGTGTTCTCAGAAAAATTATTTCATGGTTTACGTTTCTTAGTAATTATTACGAAACACATCAAATGAATGAAATTGTTTTTTGTTGTTTTTTTTTGTTTTTTTTTGCGTTTTTTCGACGTTTTTCTCCCTCTCAAGTAAATTTTCTTTTCTTCACCTCCTTTATTAAAGTTATTCAAGATCTTCCTTCTCATTCTCCACACTCTCTCGCTCTATCTATCGCTTTTCTCCCCCTCCTCATCCAACTTGAACTTCCTTCTCTCTCTTTCGCCGTGTCTGTCCTCTCTCTCTCTCTCTCTCTCTATCTATCTATCAATCTATCACTTTCCTCATCCTCATTTGACTTCCTTCCTTCCTTTCTCTTTCTCTCTCTCTCTCTCTTTCTCCTTCTTTTCTCCTCCTCAATCAAAAACTTCTCTCTCTCCACAGTATTTCTCTTTCCTCCTCCTCATTCAACTTAGACTTCCTCTCTCTCTCTCTCTCTCTCTCTCTCTCTCTTCCTATCCTCCCTCACTCTCTGTCTTTTTCCTTCTCCTCATTCAACTTGGACTTCCTTCTCTCTGTCTCTCTATCCTCTCTCTCTTTCTATTTCTTTCCTCTTCCTCATTCAACTTTGACTTCCTTCTCTCTCTCTCCCTCTCTCTCTCTATCTATCTTACTAGTTCTTTCCTCCTCCTCATACAATTTGAACTTCCTTCTCTCTGTCTCTCTATCCCCTTTCTCTTTCTATCTCTTTCCACCTCCTCATTCAACTTGGACCTCCTTCTTTCTCTCTCTCTCCTCTCTCTCCTCTCCCTATCTATCTATCTATCTATCTCTCTATCTATCTATCTATCTATCTATCTATCTATCTATCTATCTATCTCTTTCCTCCTCCTCCTCCTCCTCCTCCTCCTCATTATCTTGCCATTGAATCTTAACGTCTTTTTTATTCACCTTTTTTTCTGCTTCCTTTTCCTTCCCTCCATTCATCCAACGATTTCTCAAGGTTCATTATTGAATCATTTATTTATTTTCCATTTTCTTTGATTTTCTTTTAAATCATTTTCCCAAATTTCTTATTTTTAATCCATTAGTAAAACGCACTTTTTACAAAAATATTCCTTTTCTTTTTTACGAGTTGAAAGATCAATAACTGATTGGTTCCAGAAAAAGAACTAAAAAAAATGAAAAAAATGAAAACGATTGGTTACTGAAAGTTTTAGATTATGGGTGCGGTTAGATATACGCTAGTGGATGTGATAAAAGAACCATCTGGTTAGCTACAAAATAAGTATGGCGACCGGTTGTTTTATCACGTTCGATTTCTTCAGCAGATGGCGAATCAATTCGTTGTCGATCCCAAAGTGAAATGAATACCTTCTGTTGAAAAAAGAATTGACATCATTTTGAAATATTGCTCAGTTTCTCAAAACATCTTCTATTTTCCACGAAGATTTTTAAAACTTTCTAGCGTCAGAATTTTACAGCTACTTTCTCCGAAGCATACACACACGCGCACATACACATACGTGCACATACACACGCGCTCACAAACACACACGCGCACGCATACACGCGCACACACACACACACACACATATATATATATATATATATATATATATATATATATATATATATATATATATATATATATATATATGTGCGTGCGTGATATCAAAATTGAGATACAAATGATTATATCTACAAAAACAACTTTGTAGTTGTGATAGAAATAATCTGTAAAAAATGTTATGAAGTTTAATGTACCTAGTTTTAAGTATAGCTAAAATAACTAATGTGATTTCAGGCATTATTGTAACTCAGTTTGCAAATGTTTTCCGTGAACTGCAAAATCGTATTACCCTTTGTATTGTTAATGATTGAGGACATGTGGAAATTTAAATAAAATTCCAATAAAACCTTAAAAAATATAGATTTACTTCTTTCTAATCCTTTTTACAAATTATTTCTATCGCAAATACAAATAAAGTTATAATTTTTTTACGGACACCCTGTATTAGTATATACGTGCGTTAGCATATATACACAGATAAGAAAATAAATATTTAAGGTGTAAACAAAACAGTGCTCAATGTGATTAGACAGAGTTAAGAAGTATATATTATTAAATATACATATACCTACGTTCGAAGTGCAACTTAAAGTTTCGTTGTTCTACCAACTCATCAGGCACGAATTATTACTTTTGATTTAAAAATATATATACTGGGTCTAATGGGAGGAACGCTAAATTAAACGCAGCTTCATAGTTCAAATTTAAAATAAGCTATGATAATAATTTTATCGTCTAAATGTTTATTATTAAGAGGAAAGATCTAAGTATTTTTTGATTATTTTAAAAAATTTTGCATCCTTTTTAGAACATTCTAACTTTTGATTAAAAATTATGTTTCTCTTTGTAAATTTTAGCCTCATTTTTATTTTATTTTATTTTTTTTTTTTTTGCAGTAACAGACGTTTATTTTTACAATCTTGTAAAAAAACAAAAACTGTGGGATTTTAATAAATGGTCACGGCAGCCATTTTTTAGACATTTGTAAACAAAACTTATTTTTCCGTTTTAAAAATCTTGCAAAAATAAAATATATAGTTATGGAACCTTATTTGAGAAAAATTAGCAAATTTAAAGTCAAGTTAATCTGTGTTGAAACAAATATTACTTACTTAAAGCATAAAATGTTGTATAAAATCATTTCCTAACCACGTGGTCTTGTTTTTCTGACGTCTTGTTAATCGATTTATTGACGGCAAATTGACTGCTGAAAGTGATCATAATTATCTAAGGAATAGCAGACGACAATTTTTTTTATTTTATTTTATTTTTTTTCCTTAAAGGGCGACAACATTTAAAACAGATGACCTTTTAATGATAACGTTACAGGTTTGGACATCCATAGTTTGAAATTATGCACACATATCACACATACAAAAACAAATCAAAATTATTTTTAAAATAGTCGTGGTATTCAGATTGTAATAAGCTTTAAAATATATGATTAGTAAATATAATTTTACTTAATATTTAGAATCCCGCTACCACCTTTTTTATCAATATCAATTTTCGTACAAAAAGTGGATCACTGAGATTATTCAGCTTAATAAATATTTTCAGAAAACCTCAACTTCTAATTGGTCACTTAATATTTAATAACATCTACCTAATTTCTGACCAAAAAGATAATTCCAAAATCTATCAAGCTTCTGTGAGCCTATCACGTGATCAAAGTTAGCAATAAAATATGAAACGTCTTTCATCTTCGACAATGCGCCGATCGGAATCCTTTGAACTCGTCACACAGTTCCAGGCTTTACGTTAAAGTTCCTTAACATGATTACATCCTGAGAGAACACTCATTCACACAGCAATATTTTATGACGAACAATCAACTCAAGTTTTCCACATTCAGGTTAGTACCCGAATCTTTTTCATACGCTTTCAAGCTCAACGTTAATTATTGCAATTAACATAAACACATCTTGTTAAGAACCGCTTATTTCAATTACAGAATATTTTCTTCAAACCAGTGAAAGCAAATCAAAGAGCAACAATTCCGTAAACCTTAAAGTAAGTCGTAAACAATATTTCTCTACTTCAAATACAAACTTGAACTGTTTATTTTTTCTTAAATTACTATAATACCAAACCACACTTTCTCATTATTGTACAGACCATTCAACAAATTATAATCTATCAAACCAGAACTTTGATAATTTTTCATCTAAACATAAAAGGACGTTTGAACTTTTTAAAACTACCTTTTTGCTCCAGTTGTTTGTACCTCTTTGTTTTATAGATATTTTATTCATTGTTGTGTAAAAACTGTTGTTTCTCATGTTGTCCTTATTCTATGTTTTCCTGAATACTGAAATTTAATGTGAGAGGAAATTGTTAATTTCATCACGCAGCCTAATTTACTCAACAATTTTGGATCAATATAATTTAATCCATTAACACAACCTCCACTAATAACAATATTCCCTAAAAAATATCTCATCGAAGTTAAACTTTAAAAAATTCAAAAACTTTATAAATTATTCAATTTTAAATTGTAAAAGATGAAAACAATTCTTGTAAAATTTCATTTTACATCCAATTTTTTTCTTCAGACAATATTGTCTTTAATATATATTATTCATAAAAGCAACTAAAAGCTTCTCTAATTAAATAATGACTTAGTTTTATTGCGTTTTTTATATTTCAATTCAGAACAGATTTTCTGTAAGACCAGGTCGGATTTTGAAAAATAAAATCGGTGATTTAAGTTGTACAAAAAATTCTGCTTTTAAAAACTAATAGAGTCACTAAAAATTATCTCGATGAATTTCTGATGCTTTCATAAAATTAAGGATGTGGGAGAAACATAGGTAAAAAATAAATTAGCAAGATTTTCTGATAAGAACAATTCCAAAAGTAAAGATAAAAAATTGATTAAACAGCTCGTAACTTTCAATATCGCCAAAACTAAACTAGGAAGTTTACATCATCACCGAGGAGACCTTAAATTTTCACCAGTCACAATAAATGATTGCACCCTCAAGTTCTCCTTGTTTTGACATAAATTCACCCCAGACCTCAAGATCGACAGTTAAAGACATTGGATAAAACGATCCTCTTCTTCTACCACTCCAGAAAGTACCTGACTCCTCCTGGCATGCACTAACCTTTACAAGAGTCAAATCAAATCCAAAATGAAATATTGCTGCCATATCCGGGCTGGAGCTGCTAATCCTCTATATGCAGCCTCGACAGAGTTCAAAAGCTTTTACGTTTCCTTGTAGGTGATTATTTTCTACCCTACAACATCTCCCACCCCCACAGACGAAAAATCGCAAGTCTATCACGACTTCATCATTGTTTCCATGGAAAATATTCCAACGAGTTACATTCCTTAGTCCCACAAGGTTCAGACATTTACAGCTATGCCATGTACACAGAGATGGACGGTCCTCATTTCTTTTCCAATAGCCGTTGCTTTGTGAATCAGACTCCCCAAGGGATGCTTCCCAGATCATTACAATCTTAACCTCTTCAAATCCAGAATCAACCATTATCTATTTTACATGTACTCATAATCTACAATTATTACATCCATAAAACAATCCCATTCAGTAACACACCGCCTTTAGTGGCTCTTGGGCCTTGTGTTATGTTAGCAGTAGCATAAAAAAAGTAACGAAATCAGAATCGATGAATCAAACACGATAACCATTCCATATCAGCAGCCGTTCCCGATTATTTAATCTAATACAAAGACATAAAAAATTGGTTACGTCTTCATTCCCACAAGCTAACCAGTGATTTATAATAGAAACGCAATATACATAAGAATACACACGCATGCGCATGCGCGCATACACTGTCGTCTGTTCTCTCTTTCCGGCTGTCGTCATGTCCGTTATTTGAATGCTAACCGCAATGACGTGCCAAAATAACGATAGAGCGTCCACGACCATTCTTTTTCGTCAATGCCTTCCATTTTACGAGGGAATGAGAGGGGAAGATGAGGTTGGCGAAGCAGCGTCTAGATCACGTAGCATCGTTTGAACAACATCTCGAAATATCGACCTTTAGTCGCCTGAAGCAAAACTCTTTGGGTCTTCGAGAAAATGGCGGCTTTGAGGCTTTTATCGATAGAACCATTATGGGTTTTCTTGTCGTCATGACTATTTCCTTGTTTTTATTTTCTTCTTCTTCGTGGATTTTGTTGTTGTTTTTGTTACTTTGCTTCTGTCCAATCCTCGTAACGTATACGTCCTCTGGGTGTTTGCTGATTGGTCAGAAAAAGAAATAATGATAGACGAAATGGAAGGAGGAGTTAACGAATTAAAGGAAGTGTGAGGATGTGGGGGGTACGCTATAGAATAAAAGAAAGAAAGAAAGAAAGAAAGAAAGAAAGAAAGAAAGAAAGAAATGGAAGAAAGAAAGAAATGGAAGAAAGAAAGTAAAAAAGGGAAGCGAAAAAGAAAGAAAAGGGAAAGAGGAAGAAAGAAAGGGATGATGGAAAGGAAAAAAGGGGAGAGAGGAACAAAAGAAATGATGATAGACGGATTGGGAGAAGGAGGAAACGAAGGAAGTTTGTGGATGTGGGGGTATACTATAAAATAACGGTAAGAAAGAAAGAAAGAAAGAATGTGGAGGAAGGAAGAAAGAAAGTGTATAGAGGAAGAAGGAAAAGAGGAAACAAGGGGTTGAGGAAGAAAAATTAAGGGGAAAAGATGAGTGAGAAACAAAAAAAAATGACACATACAAGAGAGGAAAATGAGAAGAGGAAAGAAGAGATAAAAATGAAGGAAAAAAAAAGGTGAAAATATTGAAAAAAAATGGAATAAGAAAGAAAAATAAAAAATAAAAATTTGGTTTAAAATTATGAAAATGAAACAGAAAAAGAAAGAAATGAAGAACAGGAAAGAAAATGGAAAATCTGAATAAAGATAAATTTTTAGTGAAAGATGGCGGAGAGATTCCAATGAATACAAAGAATTTTAATAAGCAGGAAAGGGAAAGAAGAAAAAGTTCCGACAAGGACAAATATTTTAAGAAAGATAAGAAGAAGAGCATCATGGAGGCAAAGGTTTTCATGAAAGAGGAGGAAGAGAAGAAACCAATGAAGGGGAAAGAGAAAGAGGGGAGAATATAACGTATAGATTATTTTTAAGGAGTAAGAGGAAAGATGATTTTAGGAAGAAGGAAGAGGAGATAACATATCGAAGACGATGATGTTTAAAGAGGAGGAGAAAGAGGAAATATTCTAACCAAAATGATTTTAGTGGGTAGGAGAAAGAGGAGAGATTCTAACAAAGATAATGATTTTTTAAAGACGGAGAGGAGGGGGAGATAACATAACGAAGGCTATGATTTTTAAGGTGGAGAAAGAGGAAAGATTCTAATCAAAATGCTTTTCAGGAGGAAGAGGAAGAGGAGAGATTCTAACAAAGATGACGATTCTTAAGGAGGAGGAGGAGGAGGAGGAAGAAGAAGAAGATTAGTGACCGATGAAGACAATGATTTTTTAAGGAAGAAGAGGAGATAACAGAACAAAGGTGATGATTTTTAAGGAGGACAAGAAAAAGGAAATATTCTGATCAAAATGATTTTAATGAGGAGGAGGAGGAGGTAAAGGAGTGAATGATGAAGACAATAATATTTAAGGGGGAGAAGGAGAAAGAGGAGATAATCTAATGAAATCTGTGTTTTTAAAAAAGGAAGGGGAAAGAGTCTAAGGTAGACGATTATTTTAGGAAAGAGGAAGAGAAAAGGGAATGATTGTAATGAAAATGATTTTGGACGAGGAGGAGGAAAGATTCTATGATGAATTTTAAGGAGGAAGAGGAGAGAAATTAAAGGAGGAAGAGGAGAGAAATTAAAGGAGGAAGGGGAGAGAAATTAAAGGAGGAAGGGGAGAGAAATTAACGAAGATTACGAAGAGAAAATAATGATGAAGACAATTATATTTTATGAAGGTGAAAGAAGAGAAGACACGTTAACGAAGGCAAAGATTTTTTAAGAAGAAGAAGAAGAATGGGGAGGAGGAGGAGGAGTAGGGAAGAAGAAGGAGAAGGAGGAGGATGAGGAGGGGAGAAGAAGAAGGAGGAGGTAAGAAGAAGGAGGAGGAGGAGGAAGATAAGGAGGGGAGGGGAGGAGAAGAAGAGAAAGGAGGAGGAGGAGGAGGAGAAGGAGAAAAGTGAAGAAGAAGAAGAAGAAGATGATGATAATGAAGAAAGAAAGAAAGAAAGAAAGAAAAGCAGTGGAAGTTCATTATGAGAAGAAGAAGAAGAAGAAGAAGAAGAAGAAGAAGAAGAAGAAGAAGAAGAAAGAGAAGCAGTAGAATTTAATTCATCCTGACGTAGGAATAGTTGAAAGAGAGAGATATGTAAAAGAAGAAGAAGACGAGAAAATGAAGAAGACCAAAAGATATGGAGAGGTTGAAGATGAGATTTGAAATGTAAGTGAAATAAATGTCCCGGGTCGCTTACGACCTCTACTGGATTTTTTTTTTTTCACTTCCAATTTCGTTTCCATTGTTTTAATTTTTTCCCAACCCTAATTTTTTTTTCTCTCCATTCACCCACCTCAGCTCTGCCACACACAACAATACTTACAGAATCGAATATGCTTCCCCACCCAACGCAACATCAATCCACGAAAGTAAATATCTACGTCGAAAGAGAGAAACGTGTCAAACGGATGAGCGTGTGTTTGGGAACGAAGATGAAGCTGCGACGAGTTAATGTCGGGAAGGTTTCGTGCTGTTTAAAGACGGGTGGTGTTAAGGGGTGCAGAGGTAAAAATGAGATTTGCAATCGGAAGGCCCACGTGCCTGTCTCTTGAAGTGTACGCGCCTCGAAAGCACGGATTTAATCAAAAACTCGCGAATTCGGTAAAGATATTCGAAGAATACACACTCAGCCCGGGTTTGTTGGGAACACCCCCCCCCAAAGCACCAATAGCACCAGCTTTAACACAATAGCCAATAAATGCAGGCATCGACAGGAAACAATTTGCTTAAAGGAGAACGATCAAGTCCTTACAATCGGAAAATGTTGCACCGCTGACTTTTTAACTGGAGATATTTTTGGCGGGAAAAAGGGTGGGAAAATCAATTCGTTTTTCCGCTTGTGGTTGGAGACAAGGGAAAGAAGGAAAGTAGTGGAAAAGAAGGAGGAGAAGAGAGTTGAAATTAAGAGAGAAGAAGAGATTAGAGTGGGATGAAAGAAAGGACTAAAAGAGAATCGGCGCATTTCGCACCTATGTTAAAGGTCAAAGGTCAGTTTTCAAGTTTAGTTATAAAACAAGGATTTTGAATTTTGAGGTTCAAAACAGCTGGTTCCCTCTCGAATGGGACACATCCTCTTCTATGTGCTATGCGCCTTTAGGACGATGACGATCATGGCTCTCCACAATTTCCTGTCCTTTGTAGCTCTTAGTAAGTTAGGCCATTTTGCTATCTCTCCTAAACCCTGTTCTACTATCCATTTACACAAGCTCGATAGGTAGGTTATGTGCTGCTTTCCTCTATCCCTTTTGACACCAATAGGTCCTGTGAGTGTCAATTTTTCCAAGCCGTCTTTCTTCACTATGGGCCTTAGAAAGTATAAATGGTTCCGTTTTCTCTAAAACTTCATCGTTGCTCACATGCTTAATCCAGGGTATTCTCAATATTATTTTGTAGACACCAAAATCCAAATGCGTATTGGAAGAGCGAAAGATGCTTCTAAAAGCTAAGCAAATTATTAAGAAACAGGACATTTTCGTTAGAAACAAAGAAAAAAATGTTGAATTGCTATGCAATATCAATCTCAAGAATTTTCTCAAAGATGCAAAGGTGATTTGAAGTTTAAATGCCTAAGAAGTATTTTAAGAAAGGACAGAAAATGTGACATTGAAATCTGAATGGACATTGGGATAGTAAAAGATGCCTTCAAAAAGCTAAGCAAAATATTAAGAAACGAGAAAGTTTCGTTAGAAACAAAGAAAACAATTCTGAATTGCTATGTATTATCAATTCTTCTATATGGCAGTGAATGTTGGAGAATTTTCTCAAAGATGAAAAAGTGACTTGAAGTTTCAATGCCTAAGAAGTATTTTGCTGTAATGAATATGAATACACCTGGGTTCCCCCTCACAGTAATATGATTGGCTGGTGTCAGCCATACATACAGACTGATGTGAAGGTACAGGACGACAGGAAAAAAATACAGTTGACAACACTTACTAACGAAGAACGTTAGAAAGACTTGTTCGACGCTTACAGAAAGTAAGTAATTTTTCCCTCATTTTTGTTTTAACGCTTATTAACGAGGAACGTTAGAAAAGGGAAAACTTGTGCAACGCTTACAGAAAGTAAAAATTGTCCCCCCCCCCTTGTTTGGACATAGAAAATTTTATTGTCGACATAAATTGGAGCAAAATTTTTTCTTGTGGATACGTTGGCAGAATGGAACAAATTGCGGAATTAACTAAGGTGCTAAAAGTCACTTTACAGCAACAATTCCAACAACAACAACAACAATTTATTAAGCAACAAGAAAGTTTTGAAAAGTTATTCAAACAACAGGCAAAAGACAATAAACCACTTTGGGAAGACATATTATCTAGGACAACAAAAAATAACGGGTTCTAGATTTTTTTCTGCTGAAGGAATTTCAAATGCACTCTCTGAATTTAAATACGACCCTGACGGTGGTTCAACGTTTCCGACTTATTTTCGTAGGTTTGAAACAATATTTACGAAAAGATGCGAATAATGGTCCGACGAGGAAAAAATCACTCTATTGTTGCGGAAGTTGGGAACAGAAGAAAATACAAAATATGCGAATTTAATCCTCCCAAAGAAGTCAGAAGAAATTACATTCAGCGAAACAGTAGAAATTTTGTTGAAAATTTTCGATGAAAGAGATATTCTGTTTCATACTCGATACAAGTGTCTAAATATCGTAAAACAAGAGGATGATGATTTTGTCACGTATGCAGGTATGGTTAACGCACAGTGTGAGGCATTTGTTTTAAATGAATTGTCAAGCAACAGGTTCAAGTGTCTAATTTTTGTGCAGGGTCTAACGACACCGAAGGACAAAGAAATTAGATCAAGAATCCTCACTATCATGGAACAGGATACGAAGATTACGCTACAAAAAATAACGGAAGAATCTCAGCGACTTATAAACATAAAAAAGATAATACTTACTCGATTCAGGAAGTGATATCTCGGTAATAAACGAGAAAACATGGAAAAAATCGGTTACCCGCAGTTGACTATCAAAGACAAAATTGCCAGGGGGAGTTTCAGGAAAAAGACTTAAGTTTAGAGGTGAATTAAAATGTAACATTGCGTTTATGGGAAAAATTCACAAATCGAAAGTGTATGTGCTCCCTGATTCAGTAAAACTCTTTGGTTTAGACTGGATTGTATTGTTTAATTTATGGGAGTTGCCGATGAATTCTTTCTGTAACAAAGTTAACGTCATAAAGAACTATCTATAAGACGAAGCAAACGGAAAGATTTATTACGGATTTGAAAGGCGAATTCCCTCGCGTCTTTTTAGAAGGGCTAGCTCTGTGCACAAAAACAGAAGTTAACTTCGAATTGAAAGAAAATGTCAAACCAATCTTTAAACCAAAGAGAAAAGTACCGTTTTCGGCACTAGACACAATAAATGAGGAATTTGAAAAGTTGGAGAAAATTGGCGTAATTTCAAAAGTCGATTACTCGGATTGGGCGTCTCCAATCGTATATATAAAGAAGAAAAACCGAAAAATCAGAGTGTGTGCTGACTTTTCGACAGGCTTAAATGATTGTGTGAAAGACCATGCGTACCCTCTACCGACTCCGGAAGATATATTCACTAAATTAAACGGAGGTAGAGTGTTTTCAAAGTTGGACTTGTCGGAGGCTTACCTTCAGGTTAAAGTCAGTGAAGAATGTTCTAAGTACCTGACAATAAACACACATAAAGGGATTTATAAACTAAATCGTCTTCCTTTTGGATTGAAGGTAGCTCCAAGCCTATTCCAGCAAATAATGGACACAATGTTGGCTGGTATGGCATACGCAATTGCATACTTAGATGATATTTTGATTTAAAAGTGAAAACTAGACCCAACACAAAACTCATATTAGAGCAGCATTTCAGAGAATTGAGGAATACGGGTTCAAGCTGAGTGCTGAAAAATGCGAGTTCTTCTAAAGGAGATAAAATATTTAGGGCAGATCATTGACAGTAAAGGAAGAAAACCGGATCCAGAAAGGGCTGAGGCTATAAAAAATATGCCAGCACCTGATAATGTGGCTAAACTCCAGGCCTTCTTGGGATTAGTAAGTTACTATAGCATTTATATCCCAAAAATGTTATATGAGAGCTCCTTTAAATAATTTGGTGAAAAAGGGCGCAAAGTGGATATGGCCGAAAGAATGCGAACGGGCGTTTAAAAAAATAAAAAGCTGTCTATTAGCAGACCTATCGTTAGTGCATTTCGACCCGAAGAAGAAAATCATTGTAGCAGCAGATGCCAGTAATGAGGGACTAGGTGCTGTATGGCTTCATAAATTCGAGGACGGATCTACGAAGAAAATAGCACATGCCTCGAGAACGTTACTGCCCGAAAAACGAAGTTACAGTCAAATCGAAAAAGAGAGTTTAGCAATAATCTACGCTGTAAAAAATTTCACAGGTTCCTATACTGAAGAGAATTTATTCTGCAAACAGACCACAAACCGCTGTTAACAATATTTGGTTCAAAAAAAGGTATACCAACTCACACGGGAAATCGACTACAGTGTTGGGGTGTAATTCTATTGAATTATAATTTCAAAATAGAATATGTGCCTTCAAAGAAGCTAGATCACGCCGATGGGTTATCAAGATTGATACCTAAATATACGGAACCACTGGAAGAAACAGTAATAGTGGCGCTAAGAGACGAAAATGAATTGTCGGGTCTGTTATGCAACACTATTAGAGAACTACCAGTTACGCTAGAAGATGTGAAAAAAGCAGCGGTGAACGATGATTTCATTAAAAAAATGAAAAAGCAAGTCTGGTTGAACAAGAAAAATAAAAAAGGAATTAGTGTGTCACATTTTTCAATCTGCGAACAGGTATTACTATACGCAGATAGTTGTAATGCCGGTTTTCTGAAAGAATTTCACACTGGCCATCCAGGGATTTCGAGAATGAAATCTCTAATGAGAGGTTATACTTATTGGCCAAGACATAGAAAATTTGGTGAAACAGTGCAGAGGATGTCAACTAGCAGCAAGGGATCCACTGGTAAAGATTCAACCATGGCCAAAGATAGATGTCCCATGGACTCGATTGCATATCGACTATGCAGGGCCCATAAATGGATCTTATTACCTGATCATTTTTGACAGTTTCATTAAGTGGCCAGAAATTGTTAAGTGCAGACACTCGACTGTAACAAATACAATAAACGCACTTAATGAAATTTTTAATCGCTTTGGACTCCCTAAAACTTTAGTCAGCGACAACGGAACGCAGTTTACGGGAAGAGATTTCAAAGAATTCTGTACATATTTGTCCATTGATCACGTGACAACGCCAGTATATCATCCAAGATCGAATGGACAGGCGGAAAATTTCGTGGACACCTTTAAACGAGCGTTGAAGAAAAACCAAAGCGTGGACACGAATGAAAGAAGTATTCAGAAATTTTTGGCAGTATATAGAATCAGTCAGGGTTATTGCTAGCAGAGGTAATGTTTGCGTGAAAAATACGCTCTGTATTCGACAGGCTGTTGCCTAGTCTGGCGAAGAAAAATGCTAAAAAAGAAAACCAGATGACTAAAGCGTATAAGCCAGGTGACAGTTTGTTTTTTTTGGGGTTTTTTTTTTTTTTTTTCAAGAACTTTAGGGCTGGAAAATGTATTGGGAAGAAGGAATGATAACCAAAAGAATTGGACAGGTCATTTATGACATAAAAGGGAAAAGATTTTGGTACAAAAGACATTGGAATCAATTGAGACCCAGACACACTACAGAGGTCATGGAAAATACTGAAGAGATTCCAATGGAAGTTCTGTATGACGTATTTGAAATTCCCGTTCCAGTAAGTCAACATTCGTCAATGGAGGTATCCCCAACCTCAAGGCCAGAGGTACCAGTGTGCCAAACGCCACCACTGCAAGGAGGATTGAGGCGAAAAAGACTTAGGAAAAAATCAATCGATTAAGTCCAGACGCTAAAAAGAGAAAATATTGAAGCTAAATTTCACGGGAAAATTGCCTATTGCCTACCACTACGACGAGGACCAGTCCATTACGGTTACCTGCTAGATTGTCCTACTCAGTTACAGTAGTCAACAACAACTTTGCTACTTCGAACAAATATATCCCTTTCTGGGACATATCATATTTTAAGAGATGGTGGAAAATGTGACACCGAAATCCGAAGGTGTCTTGGAATAGTGAAAGATGCCTTCCAAAAGTTAAGCAAAGTATTAAGAAACAGGAAAGTTTCGTTAGAAATAAAGAAAACAATGCTGAATTGATATGTAATATCAATCCTCCATATCATATGAAGACAGAGTACTTAGAAAATTTGATACACACAGGACATGTGAGTGTCAAATTTTCTAAGCACTCTTTTCTCATTATCAACCCTTGAAATTTCAACTGTCTCTTTTAAGTGTCCGTTTTGTCTCCATTTTCATCGTTGCTCACCTTTTCTGTCCATGGTATTTTCAGCATGATTCTGTAGAAGCACATTTCTGTTGCTTTCTTCCTCTGTAATGTGATTGTCCAGCATTCAGTGCCCTATAGGAAGACCGATGTTACAGTTAAGTACTTTTTTTTGTTGTTTATAACGAAACTTTCCTGTTTTTTAATAATCTGCTTAACATCTTTTGCTATCCCAACGCGCCTTCGGCAAACTTTTCGTCCTCTGTTAAAAATACTTCTCACATATTTATATTGTTGTACTTGCTTGATTTTGGCATCCCAAATTTGTAATTTGCATGTTGGGTTGTCCCTTTTGCTGACAACCATACATTCTGAACAAAGCTTATCATCCAAATTTTGATGATTCGTACGCGTAGCAGGATCAGGCCGAAAATAGGACAAGGTCAATGTGGTTTTTTAAAGACCCTGGAACAAGGGATATTTATGATCAGAACGATATAGGGCCTCGCAACGCAAATATGGAAGGATGTACACCTATGTTTCATAGATGACAATATAGCATCTTTTAAGGAATGGTATTTACTTGATTCCCACAAAATCAAGATATGACACAAGGTCGATTAACGTGGGAGACCCGAGTGTTTCCACTCATAGGCCACTGGTCAAAATTGGTCATAGCTTGTCCAAGCTGGTCAGAGCCTAGTCAAAGCTGGTCATGACTTGTCCTAACAGGTCCAGGCCGGAGCCAGTCCAAGCTAGTTAAAGCCTTGATCGAATCTCAGCCTTCGGCCAAGAAACGATCCATTATTTGTCAAAACCCCCAGCCGAAAAATTCAGCCGAGAGGAATGCATCTTTTAAGGAATGAAACGAATATTTCTTCGAACTTTGAAACTTTGGGAAATATCTGAGAAGAATCCAGAACAGTTACTGGAAACAAACGGCTTGTATGAAGATTGAAAATAAATATAGAAAATATGCAGAAATAGGAATGGGCGTAAAAGGAGGTGGCTTATTTAACCCTTACATTGGGGCGATTATAAGAGAATTACATGTTTTACCGGGATTTATTGCTGGGTACAATTTTAAAAACATAAGATATGCAGATGATACCGTCTTGATGACAGAAAGAAAACTGCAGGAACTTATAGACAAGGGAATACCAGGTGCTGTAAGCTTGGATTTACGGGTGGCGTAATGGATAACGGCTCGGAACTGAAAGTCGGAGAGCAGAGTTCCGATTCCAGTCGGGTTCATTGTATTCACTTACATTTGAAAAGGTATGGATCCACCTCTTCTCCCCCAAGCTAAGGGTTAATTTGTAGGAATTTAATTATTAGTCAGTATTATTTCCAATTGATTTTAAAGAATAATGTGTCACAAAAAGAAAAAAAACAGAAACAATACAATTATTTAAAGAACGAAAAAAGAAACCTTTGTTTACATCAGCCATCATCACTTGTTTGCATCAACCTCAAGATTAAACTCTACCCATAAATAAATATTATGAAAACTGAAAAGTTTAATTAAAAAGTATATGGACTTTTGCTATGGTAACGGTGCTAAAATACGCAGTGAAACAGATTGAATTTTGTCGCTCATACACACGTTCTCGCTCACTAACGTTGTTTATAACAGTGCTTGGAAGGAAAGTGTGTAGAGTGTGGTAGTCTCTCTACACCACAGAGGTTCTGTCAGTAACTATGGCCGGTGCAGCTGTTTTTGGCTAACAACAACATTCCCCAGGTCTAGACCCATGCAACTTTATCCTTTTTCCAAAAATCAAATCCTACTTGAAAGAAACAAGATTTCAAGATGTCGGGGAAATCCAAAAGAATGCGACGAGGCAACTGCTCTCTATTCTAAAAAAGGAGCTCCAGAAATGCTTCCATCAATGCAAAAGACGCTGGATAAAGTGTGCGGCGTCAGAAGGGGACGACTTCGAAGGAGATTAAATACCGAATTGATATGTGTTGCAGTTTTCTTTTTATAGCAACAATCCCGATACTTTTTGGTCAGAGCTTGTATATTTTAGAGGAAAAAAATGTTCACTTATCAAAACACTCATTTTTTTTCTGTCTGGACATTGATAATAAACGAGAAATTATAGTCGTACACAGGACAGTTGCAAATGATACCTGTTATTAAAATATTTCTACACAAGAAAAAAATATTTACAAACGTTGACATACATCTACCATTCAAAACTTCCACTCGTGAGCATTACAACAATCTACTCTCGTAAATTCAATAAAAGCGTCATGTTCAAAATCACGTGAAGCTTAATTGGATCGACAGACACCTGAAGAAGGCTGGAAGATACAACGGCCGAAACCTTCTGATAATAACAACAAAGATGAGGAAATTAGTCCGATTGTAAATAATGCAAATGATTTATTTGATCGACTGCAAAGTCTAAAGAAAAATTTATAAAGTTTTGTTTTTTCTCAAATACACATTTTTACAGTTTTAATATATATTTATGAAGATAAACTTAAGGACAATGACAAACAGATGTCAGAGGGAGATTGTCTTGCGCCAATTTCTAATTGCTGACAGCCTTCATTAAAAAATCATCATACGAAACTCTGTTTTTTTTAGTTAGGTTCGAAAAATAACCTTTCCAGTACCAGTGGAAGATGCCCAGATATTTCAGCCATTAAACTGGCCGCTGCTTTTTTAGTGGCCATGAGTGATGCACAGGTCGGTGTTCTTGTCTTTTTTCGATGCATCATTGACTTGGCGAAAGAATACCCACAATAGGTTGTCGTTACTTTCTACAGTAGACTGGTTGCCAACCAAGGCAAAAGGATCCAGTCCATCCTGCTATTCAACCCATAGCTGGGAGGAGATGAGATGGATTCATAGCTTTCCCAAGGTATTTGCAACGAACACAACGTCCAAGCTTACGACGCCTAGTACTCCCAAGCGGTCACCCATCTTGCCATTGACCAGACTCGACGTTGCTTAACTTTGGTAATCGGGCGAGAATATGTGTTTCAACATAATATGGCCGTAATCAATTATTAAATTTATTAAATCTAAGCACGTAGTCAAATCGGCTTGAATAAATAAATAGGAAGATTTTGTTGCGCCAATTTAAGTGATAAAGGACTATTTTTCTGTATTGAGAATCATCACCGAAATTTATGGATATTAGTTCAGCTCGAACGCTGGCTACTGGTACATCGGAAAAAATGCAATTCTCTTTTTCATTTATAATAATAATAAAAAAAAAAACATTACCAAGAGCTAAAAAGGATAAGAAGTTGTGGAGAGCCATGATCTTCCACGTCCTGAAGGGACACGGCAGATAGAAAGCTGTTTCAGTCTATCAGTTTTGATCAGTGGAGAAGGAATAAATTTACCTATTATTATCTGGGACCTTTACTTGACCCAATGAATTCCGATTTAGTAGAAAAACATTCATCTAGACTCGAAATCCAGTCCTAAAAGGATCTGTCCCTAATGAAAAGACCCCTTGTAACCTCCAAGTAAATCTCTGGTCGCTTGTTTCAACAGAAAACGTGCCAAAGCTAACAGAAAGTGTATAATAATGTAGCGTTTTGAACCCTGCCACTTATTACGACCCTCCAAAACCACTTTTGAAATTGTTTATATTTTCCCTCGGATATTGGCACACTATACTTCCTGGAAAAGTAATGATTTTAAGGTTTGATAAACTGAGTAATTCGCTTTAGGCTTTTACAATATCTTTTATAAAAAAATCATTTACAGCATCTATCTATGGTTGTTTTCGAAATGGCTTTCTCTTTATAATCATTAATAAAATAATAATATCCCATGTATAAATTCTATCAGACATACCGTAATTCCCCATGTACAATTCGCCTTCATCCATAATACGCACCCCTAAAATTGTGCTGAATGGGTGGGAAAATGTTTCTATTCACGCATAATACACACCCGTTGTTTGATAACCAAACCATATAAATTGTACCTCTCTAATTTCATTACGGCCAGCCTTTCCTACTCTTATTAAAAATGGTTTTAAACATATCAGGTCATCCCATAAGTTCTGTCCGAATTTTGAATAAAGAAAACAAGTGACTAAATGTTACATTTAATTACAGATTCAATCAACAATGTGTTTTCCCTGATTATCTATGACTTCCTTCCATCTATTAACAAGCTTACTAATTCCATTACTGTAAAATTCTTTTGGCCTTGATTCGAAGAACTCACAAATGTCAGTTTTAACCTCTTCCTGTGTTACAAAAGCTGTTTCTTCCAAATGATTCTGTAAACTACGAAACAAATGGTAGTCTGAAGGAGCAAGATCGGAAGAACAAGGTGGATGAGGAATTTTCTCCCAACCCAAGTTCTTCGATCTTTTGTGACGTGATTCTTGCTGTGTGGGGTCGTGCATTGTCCTGATGAAACATCACCTCTTTTCGATTCACTAGAGCAGGTCTTTGTTGCCTCAAAGCTTGGTTCAAACGCTCTAATTGCTGACAGTATATTTGAGCATTAATTGTTGCATTAGGTGGTAAGAATTCAAAGTGGATTATTCCTTGGCAATCACACCAGATTGAAAGAAGAACCTTTTGCCCATGAAGTTCCCTTCTCGGCTGTGTCTGGGGTCCTTTCCTTTACCAAGCCACTGTCTACGACGCTTAACATTTCGATAAAAGATCCATTTTTCGTCGCCAGTCACAAGTCTATCCAAAAAAGGTGAAACAAGTTGGCGAGAATGGAGAGAAGAGCAGATGTCAACTCGGGATTTGAGATTGTTTTCAGACAATTCATGAGGCACACATTTCCAAGTTTAGAAACTTTTCCAAGTGGTTGAAGATGACGATGAACAGTTGTATGGTTTGAACTGAGAACCACTGCCAATTCCTCAACTGATAAAGCAGGATTTTCTTCAAGGACTGCTTCAAGAAGCTTTTCATCAAACTCAACTGGACGCCCTGTTCAATCATCATCTTCAAGGGTGAAATCTCCACCTCTGAATTTTGCAAACCATCTTCTGCAAGTTCTTTCATTCACACATTCCTCTCCATAAACTGAGTGAATGTTTCTAGCCGCTTCGGCTGCTGAGTTTCCTTCCTTGAACTCATAAAGCATTATGTGCCTCAAATAATTCTTGGGTACTTCCATGTTAGCAGGGTTTTAATCAAACAAAATTTAATTTTATTGTTCACTGAAATAAAATTTGATCAGTATAAATGCATCTAAACATAAAAATAATGTTCAGCTCCATTAGACATTATAAAATACTCTTTAAATTTCGTTCATTTTAACAAAATTTAAAATTCGGACATAACTTATGGGATGACCTGATAGATTAATCTTATCCTAATTTAGTTTTATGATAATTCTTATTTTACATTTGTAAGTATTGTTAAGTATATATGATTGTATTTGACACCCTTTTGGGGTTGCAATCGTTGAATGTTAGGGTCAAATTGCTGTATGTTTGTGGTGAGTAGTCATTTCACAACTGAAATCGACCTATGAAACGGCAATTTGTATAATACGCACCCCTTATTTTGCTTATTATTTTTTTTAGAAAAAATGCGTATTATACATGGGGAATTACGATATATCTCTGTCACTTCAAAGTTTTTCTCCATTTGTGAGGAAACTGTTTAATATTAACTGCTATGTAGACCATTAGACATACGATAATAGACCAGCAGTTTTTCCTCTCGTTTCCGAGGACATTTTTTCCCGATCCTTTCCGTCCAGTCGTTTGAAAAAAGATCTTTCGCTATTCCTATGCGCCTCTAAATGTTATACCATGCAGGTGCTTAAATTTTACCGTCCCCGATATGTAACTCTCAACTTGGGTTGTCCTTTTTGCTAACAACTATGTATCCTAGCTTCTTACAGTTAATGGTTAATCTATTATTCTTGTCTCGTAATTATTTCTGTCTTCTTTCTAAATCTGACATTAGTATACGTGGCGTATGTTTTTCATGTTGCTTCCGTCGTTCTAGTATGTCCCCTTGCATGGACAGGACTGCCGGCAACTGACATGTAACAAAGGAGAGCATCGCATCAAATCCATTCAATAATGGTGCTGTTCAACCCATCAGTCAACGCACTGAACAGGGTACACATTATTATATGAATTTTCATACATGATGTATTACTGTCTTATGGTCGTCAATCAATCAGGATACTAATACCAGCGCCACTGAATCTATTTACGAACCTTTCCAAGGCGAGAAAACATCTCCACTGGACGAAGTAAGATAGGTATCATGTTGTTTGGCTAAAAAAAAGGATATAAGCAGTCGTGTTCGTGTATGATACTATGGATGCGACCTGCTAGCAGAGTGCTGTGCAAGCTGGTCAAGGCTCTGTAATGGTAAAAAAAAATATGTTCTGCAAATTATGGCAAATGTTTAGATGAGCTCCATTCATTATTTCCACCAGTTCAGACCTTCACATCTAGGACCCACCATACTGTGTCCATGAAACCGATTCACCCACATTTCTGCTCTATTTTATTTTTCTAACCATTATAACATGTCGATGTGACTAAATGATTTTCTAAGCGCAGATTAGATGTGGCACAAGGCCGAAAGTATGGAGCACCCAGTAAGGACCGAACTCACAATTCAGTAGTAATTGTTCTAGCGGGACAAACTTACCCACCATTACACCACGTTAAGGTGCCCAAATGATCTTAAATTAGATGTGGCACAAGGCCGAAAGTACGGGGAACTCAGTGAGGATCGAACTCAGTATTCAGTCGTAATTGTTCTAGCGAGACTTGGTTCAGGCTTTAGTCTCCAGCTAGACTTTGTTCACTATTACACCACGCCAAGGTGCATAAATGATTTTCTAAGCGTAGCTTAGATGTGGCGCAAGGCCGACAAAGTTTGGAGCACTCAGGATCAAACTCACTACTCAGTTCTAGCGAGACAGTGATTTACCAAGCGTAGCTTAGATGTAGCACAAGGCCTAAAGTAAGGGACACCCGGCGAGGATCGAACTCACTACTCAGTCGGAATTGTTCTAGCGAGAACAAGCATGCTAACCATTACACCACGAGACAAGCTTGATAACCATTACACAACGTTGAAGTGCTCCAAAACTTCCACTAACTCATTTGTGGGTGCTTCCCATGGCGTTCTATATTAACCGGCCTCTGCGTAGCGCTGCTACCTCGATAGACTGGAGGCCGGCTGGCAATTAGATCGTTTTAGTTTCAGTTTGAGCGAACTGCTGTGCACTGTGTACTCTTATGTTGTTGGCTCGAGAAATTCAAAGGAATCTTTTAATTTTACCTTTGGTTGGAATATCATTTAACTTATTTATTTGAAGTAAGTATATTTGATTATTTTAGTTTGAGTCCATATTGTAAAAAGTAAACTTTGGTGCTTAAATTTACTCGCACAAAAAGATTTTAAGTTTAAAAAGCCTTAACATTTTTAAATTAAAGTTTAATTCATTTTTGGCATTTTCCCTCTTAAAGTTTGTTCAACATTTTTTATTAAAGTTTAAAGAATTATTTATTGATAAAATACAATTCTTTTTGAGAAATTTGTGTTATTTTAAGAAGCAAAACAAAACAACGTTTAACAAATTTCAACAGAATTTAATTTAGTTTCTTCAAAGACGTAAAGAAAACTATTTTTATTATAAAATGAATTAAAAGTTTTTTTTTCATAAATTCAATGTCATTACTTAATTTGATATTTATTTTTGATATCCCTAAAAAAAACATTGTTATGAGTGAAAACATAACGTCAACGAAATTAGAGTTTAATTTTCTCAAGTTTTTAACCATGATAAAAAATTAGCATAAGTCAACATTTTTCTATTAAAAGTTCAAGTTTGAATAATAAATTTGAATAAAATTTTAATAGAGAAAGGTTCATTAACATTTCTCTATACAACTTTATCCAACATTTCCATTAAAAGTAAAAAAAAACAAAAAACAAACGAATTTCTTCGCGCTTTTGTTTCAGAAGTTAAAGAATAAATGATTATTTTTACTACATTAGTTACCAATTGGTGAACTGTAAGTATTTTTTTTACTTATTAGAATTAAAGAAAAAATAACAATAATAAATTTATTACATGTAGTTAATGTCAATATTTTAATTATTTTATTTTTTTTTTTAGAAAGGTCTCCTTTTTTACGCCTTTTGGCTACAAAATTTATTTTACAAGACAACTTAGACAAGTATAATAATACCATTTTATTTATATTTATTTTAATATTTTTCTGATATTGTTGTTAAAGGACAAAATGCATTATTTTTACTTTCCTTTTAATTGTTTTGCTTTAAGGTAAAAAAAAGTTATATATATTCCTATTTATATAGTTTAAAGCGTATTAAAATAACCAAAAACTAAAGGAAAGGCTACTTATGAATATTTTTAAATTTAATATAAAGTTTTAAAGTAAACAACATTGGCCTTCACATTTTGATACCATAAAAGTTAATGGAAAAATACGTCCCAAAAATCCACCATCTGTATGGCCAGGTGTGCCAAGTAGTCAAATACTAATACCCTCAGCTGTTCAAAGGAATATAAAAAAAAACCCTCCAGTACTGTTAGAAATCAAATTGCTGATGAACTTAATGCTTTTTTAGAATTAGATAAAATTATACAAATTTGAAAGAAAGTCTGCTTAACAACAAAAAAGACTATATGTCCAGTTGTAGCATTTTTGGATGAAAATATTTTAACTGTTCAATTATCAAAATCTATTGATGGTATTCCTCTCTTTATGTTGAAAATTTATAACAATTTGCGCTTTGAAACATTTCATTATGGAGTTAAGTGTTATATTAGCAGCCTGTCCAAAAATAATACAAATATTTGCTTTTTGATTATGTTCATCTGTTGAAAAATATTCGCAATTTGTGGCTGACAGAAAAAACAGAACTAATCTTTGATGATGATGGAGTAAGTCGAGTTGCAAAATGGACACATCTTAAACAGTTATATCGTTTTGAATCTGAAAGACTAGTCAAACTTTCAGATTTAAATGAAATTTCCATTGCTCCAAAGCCAATAGAAAGACAACGGGTTTCTACTTACCTCAGAGTGTTTTCTGAAAAAACATATAATGCACTTCTCACTCAGTCTGAAATAAGTGCAGGTAAGAATGATACTGCCCTCTTCATAAACAAGGTTTTGACATGGGGGAAAATTTTAAATGTTAAATGCCTTCAAATTGATAAATTACATAATGATCCTCTACAAGCTGAAATCAAATCTCCAAATGACACCCAACTTGATTTTATCATTGAATTTGGTAAAATGGCTCTTAATATGGCTGGCAGTCAAGGTAATCGTAAAAAACAATTATCCCAAAACATTGCTACTGCCATACATCATATTTGCAATGGAATTGTTAGTCTATGTCGACACATTTTAGCTACAAGTCATAAATATGTACTACTTGGGCAATATTCAACTGATCCATTAGAAAAAGAGTTTGGTAAATTTCGCCAAGGATCAGGTGGCACCTATTTTATAAATGTTCAACAATGTATTGAAAAGCTGCATATTAAGCAGACATCTTTACTTTTAAATCAAAATGTAAATATTGATAAATTTGATGTTAATCCAGGTCACCAATGTACATCTTGTGATTATAAACTTTGTGAGGAAGGTTCAAAAATATTTGACAATCTGGAAAATTTAGAACCATCTCTTTCCAATGAAATAAAAATAGCTCTTGTGTACATAGGTGGATATATTACAAGAAATGATAATCAACCCAGTGAATGTGAAACCCATTTTTATTATGAAAAGTATGGAATTGACTGTGGAAAACTAAAAGTTCCTTCTGACCACACTTGTCAATGGTTATTTTTTTGTTTCATCCCTTTCCATACAATAAAGGAAAAGGTTTGCTATAAATCATTAAGTAACATTTTTATGCTTATTTCGGAGTTTCATTTTTTCAACATGGAGAAAAAGAATTACTTTTATTTTTGCAAATATAGTTTTGAAAAATTTTTGCAAACATGGCACACCTAGATTAGAAAAAGAACCAGCTCTAAAAGTTTTAAAACTTTCCTAGAATGATTTTGTTTTATTTGTCTATATTTCTGTGATGATTGATTGTTATATACACACTTCGGCTGATGTCTTCCAACCTTCTTGGGTTCTGTTTGTCAAACCCAGTAACTGTAATGTAAATTTAAACCAAAGTCTTTATTCACTCACAGGGAATAGATTGAAAAAGGGATTCAGTGACACCTGTAAATAATATAAATTTCTGATTCAATATATCTTTTACCAGAAATCATAATTACCCCTTTGTGTTGTTTAATAATTATCAGTGTTCATAGCAAAAATACATATTTTCATTTATTTATCTTTCAACACATCCTATTATCCTCAAGTGTGAATAAAAATGTTATTCTAAGTATTTCATAAAGTGCTTGACTTCATTTTCTTCTAAAATTTCTGAAAATCCTACATTTTTCAATAGGCCTCCAGTTCTGGCTCTCAGTTGCGCCATGACTTGGCCTGGAGTATAGAACGCCATGGTGCTTCCCCAAACTCTACCTTCAAGTTAACGGTCAATCGTTATCTATCCTTCTTATTCTCATAATTTCACCTTTTTTTTTTACCTCGGATTACATTCACATCACGTATTTCATTCATTAACCCTCTACTATAAGTGGTTCTTGAGTTTTGTATTGAGTAAACTTTAGTATAAAATTGTTTTGACAAATTTAATATTCACAGCTCTTGTTACAGATCATTTACACCTCTTTATGCTTGCCATATTTCTACGTAGTTTGTTCCAAATAATACACCTCACCATTACGCACGGCCAAAACTGGTTCAAAACCATTAGGCTGACTTTTAGGTACGCCATTGCTCATACGCATTAGCCACCATTTATGGGGCATGTTACAACGTACTTGAATAGACATACTCACGCAACGACTTCTGTACTCCATAAACTCTGTGCAACGTCGCGTTTTGTCGACGTTCTTGAAGCGAACGTGATGAACTTCAGGCAATATCTAATTTTTTGGCACTGCGTTTTATCGCCTACTTCATTCTTTTCTTTCTTGCTTTTCTCAATAATTATCTATCGACTTTTTCTATATTTCTATGGCTTTTTCTTTCTTTCTCACTTTCACTATCTTTTTCTCTCTCCCTCTCTCTTTCTCTCTCACACCTTTTTCTCTTTCTCTCTCTCTCTCTCCCTCTCTCTCACTCTCTCATTGTCACTCACTTTTTTCTCGTTCATTTTTTCTTCTCTTTCATTCTTTCTCTTTTTCTTTAACTCTCTTTCTCTCTCTTTTACTCTCTTTTTCTCTGTCATTTTCACTCTCTTTTTTATCTCTTTCTCTTTATCTCTCACTCCTTTTCTCTTTCTCTCTCTCTCTCTCTCTCTTTCTCTCTCTCTCATTTTCAGTCACTTTTCTCTCTCGTACACATTCTCTTTTTCTCTCCCATTCTCATTCTCTCTCATTTTTTTCTCTTTCTCTTTCTCTCTTTTACTGTGTCACTTTCACTCTCTTTTTTCTCTCTTTCTCTTTATATTTCACTCTTCTTTTATCTCTCTTTCTCTCTTACTTCCCTACTTCTGTATGTGCCTTTCTTTTTCTGCTCATTTTTTCGTAAACTTTCCTACTCTATATGCCTATTTCTTCACTTCTTTTTTATCTATACTGACTTCGCCAACCCCTCGACATCTTTGAAGCTCCCACCTTTAACATCCTTTCAGTATTTCAAATATATTTTACAAACTCGTTTATTTTCAATATCCTCAAAATCTAATTTCTTTTCGTTTTTTTTTTTTTTTTTGCTTCATATTGAGTCTCCCTATTTAACCAATTCATCTTACATACACACACCCTAAAAAAAACCCTGTACCCTAAGCTTGTCTCAGACGCACATCCTTCCTTTCGCTCTATTCAAACAAGCAGACGACACAAAATTAATGAGAAAATCCGATGGAATATTTAATTTGAAAACTGATGCTTAAGTTCAGTTTCCTTCCTAAGTGGCAGGGGCGAGTTTTTCCCCCACCCCCTTTCGTGTGTCTCTTTCCATTCGTCTTTCACCCTTTCGTCCGTAGATTTGAGGGTAGGCATCGACAGCTGTAAGTGATACCCGTTGTCCACCTTTTGGTGTGAACAGTCGCACCCAGGATTCGCTAGTTGTCACCTGCTTAGGAGGGAAGAGAAACGCTCATGTTTCACCGCAAATCTCACGCGCACGTGCTGAAAGATTAAATGTGTATACACAAGCAAACACATGAGTCGCCTGGAGGCAAAGATAGTTGCATATTTACCACCAGAAGCAGAAGTCGAGATTTAAGTAGATAGGTTCATATTCTACGGCTTGTCAACCCTTTGCAGTTTATTTAAAGCCAGAAAATATTTTTAGATTGTGAAAAAAATTTTTTCAGATAATAATGTTTCAACAATACAAGTCTTACTCATTAAACCATAGCAAGAGGGAGAAGAGGTGGATTCAAACGTAATTCAGGATTTAATAAGCGAACAAGAAATTATAATGTAGGTATAAAGTGGGGCATCAATTTTATATTACATTTAATACATAAACTGATCACTGAATTTGTAGCCACAGTAGTTTCTCTACATTTATATTCCAGGGAATGTAAATAAATCTAAGAGACATGTCTGTGGAGCTAATCAGTATTTCATAGACTGAGTGATTTGTTTTTTTACGTTTTTTACGGCTTATCAATCCTTTGCGGGTTATTTAAACCCTGAAAATATTTATAGATTTTAAGAATTTTTTTTTAGATAATAATGATTTAGTTATATAAGTTTTACTAATTAACCTATAGCTGGAGATAGAAGAGGTGGATTCATACCTTTCTCAAAGGAATTGCATGTAAGTGAATATAACGAAACCAACTGGAATTGAAACTTAGCACTCTGATTAACAATTCTGAGCCATTATCCATTTCAGTTAACTGGTCTTCCATCTTCTTTGATTGTACGGGAACCGGTTTTTCGATATGATTTGGCCGTAAGCGGAATTTAAATAAAGATTATATTAATTTTCAAGGTAGACAGGTTCTTTTTAATATGGTAGATTTGAGCTGTACAATCTTCCTATATGTTACTCAAAAATTTATCGTAATTGTGTGTGTGTGCATAACATATGCAATAGACACATAGATAATGTAAACATAAAAAAAAACAACATTTAATCATTTCACCCCAAGTAAGGCGATAAAGTCACTAAGACGCAAGGAGTTACTGGGAGTGATAGAGAATGAGAAGGCATTAAGAGAAGGAACCGAAAACCAAATCCTAGACTGGAAACAAGGAATAAACCTGTACGCCTGTACAAATGACGAGGAAGGGGTGTCAATAGGGTATTATTCGTATACTTTATTTCTGGTATTGAGGACTCTTCTCCAATAAATATAGAAAATTTTAAACAATACACACACACACACACACACACACACACATATATATATATATATATATATTAGATATATATATTTGTGAACATTCAAATCCACTTTTATATTTACATACGTTCTATCCCTAATATTGAGCACTTTAACCAAAAAATATAGCATACTTTAAAACTATATATATATATATATATATATATATATATATATATATATATAAATGTTATTAATGGATTTACTTTTTTAATCGGACATCATATATTTCACCAAGTTCCTTCGTTCCTTAGTTAACACATAGGTTACGACCGGCCAATACCTCATAATTGATGGACAATTCGGTTTTGATTATCTGTTTATACGTTATTTTTATAGATACAAATATTTACGTAAATGCTCTGTTTATAATAAACAGTATTAACAACATTTACAGGCCAGAATATCCGAGACATTTCATACACAATATGTCCTCCGACAGGAATCGAAGCTGTATCCTACACGGGACTCTTATATAGCCTGATGTGTTATACTATTTAGCTACAGAGGAAGCGTCTGGTTAGCAAGGTCGAATATATGACGGTTCCGTTTAGGATACAGGTTCGATTCCTGTCGTAGGGCACATATTTTCTAAGAAATTTCTCGGACATTCAGGCCGGTAAATATAGTTAATACTATTTATTATAAACAAAACATTTACTTAAATATTTGTATCTATAAAAATACCGTATAAACAGAATATATATATATATATATATGTGTGTGTGTGTGTGTGTGTGTGTGTGTGTGTGTGTGTGTGTGTAGAAAGAGAGAGCGAGAAAGAAAAGATATAGATAAATACACAGAGTAGTGCTGGCTCCAGCCACCAAGCACCCCTATCGTCTGTTCTTTGCATTGAACAAAAAGCCTGCACTTCCACTAGAAGGCCATTAAGATCTGCATAATTTCTAACATGTTATGTAAACCTCGAATAAAACTTCAGTCCTTTCACAAACTGGTTCATTACTCTAACGCTGAGCTTTGCCTGTGTTCTCCCACTCTCACCTCCTTTTTGTCTCATCCTTGTTGCAATAAAGTCTCTTTGTATAAGGGTCTCCTACGTGCCAACAACTGAACGGATGCGATTAGAATGAAACCCCGGAATTGGCGAGATGTGTCCCCTGTGGGCATGTAAATATCTCCATCTTTCTGCTGAGACGTTGACCGTTCCATGACGGTTGTTTTCAAGTCATAGGGGCCCTTCTTTTACCAGGGAGAGAATTTAAACCCTTAGTTAACATTTGGGTTCTTACGTCTCTGAAAATTCTGGCCACGTGCCAAAACTAACCAAACTTTCAAAAAGTTTATCAAGTAATAAAAATAATTTAAATTAAAACAAAAATATTGCCTTCTTGAGGATACACATAGACTCACAGAGAGCCGACGGAACCTCCCAAAAAGCCCATCATCAGTCAGTTCCTTTAGAGAGAATATCTGGTTGTCAATGGTTCAAAATCAAACAAGAGGTCAAAATCAAACAAGTGGTTCAAATATCAAAGTGTTTTAAACAGGACATAAAAATATTAAATGATGTCTTCTCCGGTGTATTGTGAGAAATAGTTTGGGCAATTTATTTTATATACGCTTGCTTCAGAAATATTATTGCTATGGGTGTTTGAGAATCTGATTATATCCACAACGTTTTTGGAAGATTTTGTGATTATTTTGATATTATTTAGATGGGATTACGGATGATGATGTTATTTTTGTTGTGATTGTATATTTCGTATGCCTTTCTTCTTGCATTATGGATGAAATGATATGGGTATTGTAGGTTTTTGAATGTGTTTTCTATGTATGCTTTTTCTGTCGACCAACTCCGTCACGTCCACTATCCATAATAACCTATCCCATCTAAATAATACCAAAGTAATCACAAACACTTCCAAAACCATTCTGGATATAATCAGATCAGTATGTAGGCGGTTTGCGGCAGTATAAATTCTTGATTATTCTAATGTCTTTCCCGAATATGTCATGGTTGATGAGTTGCTCTAACAGATCTTTGTGGCGTACTTTAGGGAAGGTCTTTGTGTAGTCTATAAAACATAGATACACGTCCTTCTGCATTTGTATTGCTCTTTCTGATAACATTCTAATCATGAATATCGCATTCCTTGTTCCGGGGTCTTTGACGAACCTCATTGTTTTTGTTCTTTCTTTGGCCTGATTCTTCTGAGCGTTCTGTTCAGAATTCCGATTATGAGTTTTCTTATACGGTTTATTGGGCTGATTGTCCGTTGTAGATTTCGTTTATTATTTCTGTAATCTTGTCTATGCCGAAATCATGTTTCGCTTTACTTTGCTATCTTCTGCAGAAGGTTTTGTAGTTTCCTTTCCGTGTCTGCTATCAGCACTGTGTCATCTGCATATCTTACATTGTTAAGATTGTGACCACCAATAATAAATCCTGGTAGGACCTCTAAGTCAAGATCGCCTCGCTGTACAAGACAACAATTACGAGTAGTAAGTTTGTTCCTCACTGGGTGCTCCATACATTGGGCCTTGTGCCACATCTAAGGTACGCTTAGAAAATCACTATAAGATTATTTTTTTTTAAACTAACTCAATATTAATTTTGATCTTTGCTGATAGGTAACAAATAATGGAATTTCATTTTTCATTCTAGTTTAATGAGTGGCTCGGATTGAGGAATCAGAGAGCCGAGTTCGAATTCCAGTTGGATCCATTACATTCACTTACGTGCTAATACCCTTGGGAAAGGTATGAATCCTCTTCTTCTCCCCCAGTTATGGGTAAATAGCAGGACAGACTGGGTTCTATATCCTTGGGTGACAACCAGTCTAGGAGAAGGAAAAACTCTGAATTCAAAGCTGGCCTGGAGAGGGTTGGGCTACGTCAGGCTATCTTTCCCAAGAAACACCATTTCTATTGTGGCTCCAGTATACATGGTGCCCCTACGAGGTCACGGGATAAAAAGTACTTTAATATCGTCCAAAAAATGTTAAATAATATAAAATGAACTCATTTTCGTCGATATCACATATTTCTAGAACGGCTACTTTATTTTTGGAAGATTTTTAATTAAGACATTTTTATGTTTATACGTTCTTTTTAATACAAAAATACAGGTAAATGTTCTGTTTATAATAAACAGTATTAACAACAGTCTGAATGTCCGAGAAATTTTCATAGAAAATATGCGTCCTCCGACAGGAATCGAAGCTGTATCCCATACGGAACCGTCATATAGCCTGACGTGCCTTAACCGATTGGGCCACAGAGGAGCGTTCGATTAGCAAGGTCGATTTTACTGTTTTTTAAACACAATTCTCCATGATTTTCTCTCATTCATTCATATCTGCTCGATGCGTATCCAAATGTAAACAAATGACGTCATACATTATGAAATGGACAAAGTCCGACAATTATATGAATATAAAAAATGTCTTAAATAATTGTCGGACTTTGTCCATTTCATAAGATTTTTAATATCAGAATATTTTTCTGTCGGTAAATATCAACCATTGTATAATCTAAGTTAATTTTTGGTACCTTTTTAAAATATCTGCTTTAAATACTAAAAAGGATTTTTTTTTTTTTTGAGTTATGAGTAATTTTCGTTTTGGGGAAGCCATTTGTAATGACGAATGTATCATCCTAGCCAACCATTCTTTAAATTTACCATAAAAGGTGATTAAAAACGGGTTACAATGTTTATCGTAAAAGTCAGTGGATTGACACGGAGAAATCTTTACAACCGACCCCAAAATCTGAAGTCATGAAAGAAAAGTAATGTTGTATGTATGATGGGATCGTCGCGGGGTCGAGCGGATTATTCATTGAGAGTTCTTAAAATGTAAAGAAACGCTAAATGCACAACTATACGTCCTGCAGCTGCAACATGTCGACAAAAATTTAGTCGAAAAGCGGCCTTTGTTCATCAATAGAAAAAAAAAGATTGTTTCCTTCCATCACTATATAAGACTGCATACAGCCAGAATGACCATGGAAGACATTTTGGAATTCGGTTGATCTACACCACGTAGCCTTGCACCAATTGATTAATACATTTTTCGATCGCTGCTTTGATGGGGAAAACTTTCTCTAATGAAAATCAAGAGTTTGCCGAAAACTTTGTCGCATCGAAACCTGCTGAATTTAACTTAAGAAGAGCTGCCTGATAATTGGCAAGTAGTCATAGCAAATAATAGCAACATAAATATTTGAATAAAATTGTTGTGATGTCCACCCTCTAATGAGTCTATTGTGGACTCTTCCACTTACTATAAAATTAGTAGGAAAGTAAGCCTCGTAGGAACACTCTAATAGACTGAATGCTGGTCAACCGACACACACTCCCAAGCCGTGTAATACTCTTCTGTTGTATTTACTCTTCAATACACTATTTATCTGCAACCTCTTGTTTTGTTATTTCTTAAACATTTACTTGGTTACAACAAAAATATAATTACTCCTTATTAATTTGAAGAATAAATTTGACAAACAAGAAAAGGAATTATTTATGGTTCAACGAAATATATCCTCTTTTCTGTTCTGATTTCCACTATGTTGTTATAATGTTTGTTTATTTATTTCCACAAGTAGTATTTTTTGAGGGACTTTTTTCTATTTATTTTTCAAGGCCAAACAAATTTCATTATACACCCCGAAAATAGATTCATATTAGTGTACACCACTGCAAATGACCTAATCTGAGAAAAAAATAAAAATGGATTACACCCTTTCACTCCAGTGGGTCTAAAACTGACCGTATGTTAAAAGAAAGAAAACTAAACTGCAAATAATGGTGGATATATAATTGAATAAAATATAATGGTACTTTATTTTTTGAAGAATAAAGTTGATAAACAAAAAAACGGAAACTATTTATGAGTCAATTTAATACAACCGACTTTACACAGTTTTTGTGTGATTAAAATCAAAAGAAAAAAATTCAAAGAAGATATTACATCCCAGTCAACTTTGATCTTCAAAAATTTTAATGCAATGTCAATTGTCATATTCTGGCTTCTTCATTCTTGTCCTTTCATTGCCTCCTCTCCTTAATAGTATTTTTTCTCATATTCTCTAACACTCAGTTAACATTCGCGCGCCTATTGTCCTTCCTCCTAATTGAAGTCTTTCTATTTCTTTTTCACTTACAGTAACCTCTTGCGTCTTAGTGGCTTGATTGCCTTGCTTAGGATGAAATGATTACAAAAAATTGAGAAGTCATTACATCATAGCGTAATATTTCGTATAATCTAATATCTTCTTAGTGTTATTAATCTTATTCAAAAACACACAACGTTCGAGCATTCAATTTGAAGGTATGAAGAATCTCACTCTTTTCGGCTAAAATGTTTCTTTAAAAAAAAAAAAAAATTCACCCAAGTAAGGTGATAATGTCACTAAGACACAAAAGGTTATTGAAAGTGAAAGAGAAATTTAGTTCGGAGGAGAGTCAATAAAAAACGGAGTTCAGAAAAACAGAATTTGGCGATTGACTTTGCATTTAAATATTTGAAGATTGTTGGTGGCATGGAAGCAGAAAACCAGAAGAGAATTCCACATGCGAGAAAAGAAGAAACTATTAAAATAGAACTTACGGTTATGGCTAACTATTTCAAGAATAAAAGGATGAGACCTAGGAGCCAATCTAGTAGTACGTTTAAATTCACGCCGTTGAGGTGTCAAAAAAGAGAGCTGATTAGAACAAGTGGCATTGAAATATTTATAGAAAAGACAGAGGGAAGCCACGTCAAATAAATCAAAATAAATAAATAAAATGCTACTGTAATTAAAGAATAAAATAATTCACTAAGATAAAAATGTCTAGAAAGTACTTTGATCGCTTCATCCACAGTAAATTTACGTCCAGGTTCTTACAACGTTTCACAATTCTTGACATATTTTCTATTATCACAGTGTGGGATATTTAAAAATAAAGATGATGGAAAGAAAAAGAAAAATAACATAGATGAATTTTGCTAGATTGCAAAATATTCTTTCAAAAAGAATTCTTTAAAAAATTTTGAAACTGCCAGCGTCTCTCGTTCATGCGCATATGTAGTCACAACAACTTCCACAAATACAGTCCGATGAATTCCCAACGGATGAAATGCGTCACAAATAAAGCTTTTCCATTTTGTCTTACAATTTTCTCAATATATATATATATATATATATATATATATATATATATATATATATATATATATATATTTCGATAAACGTGCAATCAATTTAAAAATTCATGAATTATTCACACAAAAACAAATGCAAAGGTTAATGATTTAATTGGCGAGAAATCCATCGTCGCAAACAATTCAAATAATATACAAAAACCTCCGAATCCGTTATGAATGAAAAGATCCTTGTTTCTATAAATTTCTGCCGCATTAGTTCTTATTTTTACTACAAGCTTTCGTCTGTTCCTACAGACATCTTCAGGTATGGAATAGATGTTGTTCTTGTTTTTTCTCTTAGTAATAAGAGATACAACAATACATATATTTTCGTTGTCCTCTTATTACTAAGAGAAAAAACAAAAACAACATCTATTCCATACCTGAAGATGTCTGTAGGAACAGACGAAAGCTTGTAGTAAAAATAAGAACTAATGCGGCAGAAATTTATAGAAACAAGGATCTTTTCATTCATAACGGATTCGGAGGTTTTTGTATATTATTTGAATTGTTTGCGACGATGGATTTCTCGCCAATTAAATCATTAACCTTTGCATTTGTTTTTGTGTGAATAATTCATAAATATATATATATATTTCTTTTAATCATTTCACCCCAAACAAGGCGATAATACCACTAGGAATTTGGGGGAGAGTTTTTAGTAGAGATGATTGAGGAAAGGAAAAAGAATGAACAGTGTTCAAGAAGACAGAAGATTGTAATTGACGTTGCATTTCAATTTTTGAAGATTGTTGACAGCAAAGAAGAAAGAAATCGGAAGAGAGTTCCACAAATGAAAAGTGCGAGAAAAGAAACTCTTAACTGAATAGAACTTACGGTTACATCTATCTATTCCAACGGTCAAACAATGAGACCTATTTGCCAATCTAGTAGCATGCTTAAATTCCGACAGACGATTTACTAAGGAGAAGAGTTCTTTAGAATAACTAGCATGGAAATATTTATAGAAAAGACAGAGGGAAGCCACACCACGACGGTGGAGAAATGACTGAAATCGAGATGCTATGTCAAGACCGATAACATTACGGACCCTTCTTTGGTTTAGCGTCGAGAATAGCCGAAGCCCTAAACCATACATTCAATGCTCTGGCAAATGGTAGATTTACAAATATGCAAGATAGATTCCGATGAGAAAAATATCTGTTGCTGCACAGTGATCCCTAGTAACTGATTCAATATAATTGCTCCTCAATAGACAACGTGAAACCAAGAAGTCGCAACGTTTTGCTCAAGTGGTTGGGGGTGAGGGTTTAGCATTAGTCATGCTTTTTTTTAAAATATTACTAACAAACAAAAGATTAACCGGAAAAATTCAAAGATATTTAAATTATTGAAGTATACTTTGATTTTTTTTGAAAAACCAGTTCGGCGGGGAGCGTGCATTCGGCGGGGAGGATGCGTTCGGTGGGGAGCGTGCATTCGGCGGAGAGTATGAGTTCGGCGGGGAGCGTGCATTCGGCGGGAACCGTACGTTCAGTGCGGAGCGTGCATTCGGCGGGGAGTATGCATTCGACGGGAAGCGTGCGTTCGGCGGGCAGCGTGCCTTCTTTGAGACAATTGAACAAAACAGTGAAATAAGCGTAGTTGACTAAAATAGTGATGAAATCCCATCTCAATATTTTGACACGTGCACCTCATGCCTCATTGAACAATCGAATCCCTATAATTGAATTATTGTTACAACATTATCTTCTGCTAATATTAAGACGCCAGAAGTGTTAAAACAAAATGGCTATTTTCGTAGTCATTTTATAACATATTTATGTTATAATTTTCGAATAAATTATTATATTTGTTCAACTCTGTATTGAGCACTCTTTTAGGGATAGTATTTGTTGGCTATTGGAATTTATTAACCCTATACTTGTATATATATATATATATATATATATATATATATATATATATATATGTGTGTGTGTGTGTTTGTACTGATAATGTGCTTATTAACGTAATGTTAATATTGGGGGTCGCAGCATTTAATGAAGTTTTTGATGGAGACTGACTAGGAATATGTGAACAAATTTACAAAGAGTGAGAATTCGGAATTTAAGTTAAAACTTAAAAATTCTTTCATTCACCTCTCCCATCAACCCCGCCTTAATAACTCCGATCCTTAAACCCTTTCCTCGTTATCAGATAATTCAAAAACTTTTTTAATCCCCGGCGTGCATGTACGTATACATATGTTTGTGTGAGGGTATATTTATAATCAATAAATTAATAAATATCATTAACAAAAAAGATATAGGTCTATACAGGGACGACGGTCTAATAATTGAAAAAATTGCAACGGCAGAACTAAAAAAAAAATAAAACAAGAAATAACAAAAACATTCAAAACCCTAGGATTTACAATAGATATAAATTCCATTCAAAAAAAGAATAGTAACGATCTTATATATAACACTCAATCTTAACAACGGAGCCTAGAAACCCTACAGAAAACCAAACAACCCAATATATATTAAATAAATTCTAACTACCCGCTAATGTATTTAAACAAATACCCTTATCTATAAATAAAATAATTTCAACTTATTCTAGCAACCTAAAATATTCAATAAAAAAAACATATGAATAAGCCCTAAGAAGCAGTGAATATTTAAACAAACTAGAATGCAAAGCCGAAAATAATTCAAACAAAAACAACAAAAATATATATAATTTGGTCACACACCACCACCACCCACACACGCAAGAATAAAATAAAAACAAAAATAGGAAAATATTCTTCAAAATAATTGACAAACATTTCCCTAAAAAGAGCAGATCATCCACAAAAATACAATGAAAATTAGTTACAGCTGCATGGATAACATGGAGAAAATATGAACTAAGCACAATAAAAAAATACTCAATAAAACCAATAATAATTACAACAATGACAATAACATGCTGCAAAATAACACCATTACATGTAAATGCAGAAAGCTGCCCACTTGACAATAAATATTTAACAAATAACATAATATACAAAGCCATTGTAAATAATAACATTAACACAGACGAAAAAAATTATATAGGGACCACAGAAAAAACTTTTAAAGAAGGATATTATAACCCCAAAATGGGATTCGAAAGAAAAAAATACACAATTAATGCAACTCTATCAAAATACATACGGACCCAAAAAAGAAAACAATATCCCCACAAAAATCAAATGGGAAATTACAAAAAGGGAAGCCTCATGCAGTATTAACAGCAAAAGTTGTAAATTATACTTAGAGGAAAAATTAGCAATAATTAATTTTAAAAACCAAAATAAACTCTTAAACAAGAAAACTGAAATAATAGATAAATACTGACTTTGCCATCAAAGCACTAACTAAAAATAAACAAATATAAATTAAATAAATATAAACTTTAAATAAATGAATAATTGAAATAAAAAATATAATACAAAATTTAAATAAATCAATAAAAGAAACAAATATAATATAAATTTAATTTATTAATAAAAAAATAAACGAAAAATTATTAAAGTACACCTACACGAGTGTGTGTACATGTATATACGAACAAACACCCAAACACCAAAAAATGAACAAACTTAACCCAAATAATTAATACTTCAATATATAACACTAAGGCAAAAAACAAATAAACTATTAACCATTAAATAATAATAAAAAAAACGAAACATTAAATAAACAATAAACGATAACATGATATAAGCATACAGTTATTTTAATTATATATACACTATTTAACAATTATATATATGTGTGTAAATGTGCTCCCGCACATTTACACACGTAAATATATATATATGCATGTGTGTGTGTGTGTGTGTGTGTGTGTGTGTGTGTGTGTGTGTGTGTGTAAAATAATATTTAAAAACTAAAATAACTTCACTATTTAAGCACCAGTTTATTAATAACAAATGTTACAAATTCGCAACGTATAAAGATATGAACCTCAGGTTCAAACAAACAAAAATGGTGGGGTCCGCTCGGATAGGAACACAGGAAGAGGTACCGACGAACAACAAACACAAGATTAACATTTATAAATAAATTTTATATAACAAACTATGGGAAAAGTATGGAGTGACAGACGTACAATAAATAAAAGAACATTTAACTGACATTGGAAGTCAGTTTAAACGTTTCTGTTTGGAATATTCGTAATGACAAAGTTGCATTTCTGCATTTACATGTTCACAAAAGTTGGTTGTTCTTTCTTGCGCAATGGGAAATATAAGATTCCGGGAATATGTTTGTGTTCTGTTTCCCCTTGGTTAACTTGATTGCGTTCAAGATTAAAGTATGATGATTTCTTTGTATTTCTTTGGGTACAATATTCCTTTAGCCTTTACTTATTAAATAGTCAAATAAACCCAGGATCTCCGGGGCGAAATTTCCTTATTCCCTACAAAACAAGTAATGGAAATGACTTGTGGGTGTATTTCTCATCCCTTACGATCGCAAGATGAGAGTTTATTTTTCTCGCGAACTGTTATCGTGGGAGTTCATCGAGAAACTTAAGTTACAATACCAAAAACCCACTTGGTGATGTATGTCACGTGAGCGTAGATGACCGATTATTACTCAATCTCTATTTGTTGCCAAGCAAATCCAAATTGCTTTCCTGCTATTTCTTAGGAGATCATACTTTTCGCTGTTAAGCGACCCCAAATTCCTTTCCTACCCGATCTTAGGCAAAACCCGGTTCAGTCCAGATAGGTAGTAAAACAAAAAAGAGGCGGAGAGGAAGGAGAAACAAAGACAGAGCGTTTCTTAATAAATTGCTTATATGTCTGATTTAACAGTTAACTTTGAGGGCCATGTTACACAAAGCACAGATTTAAGTGTACATGCACCAGTGTATGCGCGTCTATGTGTACATATGTAAGCATAAGTAAGCCTATATACACGCGTGAATGGATCTGTACGTGTGCGTATACATAAGCGTATAAATACATATGCACATAAATTCTAACAATAATAAATAAATTTAATTATAAATCTAACCTCCTGAAATTAATACTTATGATACTACCAACCTAAATTAAAAAAATGGAATAATAACCCAGTGTAGATATATAAATATGTGCATATGCGCATGTATGTATATGTGTATGTCTGTGTGTGCGTATATATATATATATATATATATATATATATTTGGTTGGATTGATGTGAGTTTGTGACCCTGGGTTTCACGCTTTTGCGATCGTTAGACAAACTGATTAATATTTTTAAAATTTTGGGTTTATGTAGATTGCGTGTATTGGTGTTATTATGGAAGTGGGGGAGATCGTCGTCGTGATGTCACTCATGCTAACGCAAACATAGATGCATGTCCGTACACCGGATGAGGTACGCAGACACACATACACACTCTCTCGTCCACCGGGGCTCATACAGACATAAATATATGTGGACAGTATGGGATTTAATATATGTATGTATATGTGTGCTCTTGTTTATATACATACGCATTTGTATGTTGAAAATCATAGATCGGAAGTGTAGCGAAAATTTCTCGTGAATATCTCGTGAATGTATACACGTCAGCAATCAGAGCTCTGGAGTTGGGATGCTGAAGTACACACAAATATATGCATACATACATACCTCATACATATATGCATACATACACACCACATACATATCTACGTAAATATACATACATATACCGTACACATATACAAATGCATATGCAACCACATACGCATGTATCGATACACATACATATACATACATAACCTTACATACATACGCACATATATATCTATATATATATGTACATACACATACATATTTACACACGCATCCATATATACATACATATATACACACATAGAAATATACACACATATACATATACACACATATACATATACAAACATACACATGCATGCACATACACACACATATGCATACATATACGTACCCGCATACACACGCTCACACATGCGTACGCGCGCGCGTGCGTGCATACAAACGTCCTCACATCTAAATACAAGCAAATAAATACTTCTGTATATAAACATCAACATATACATACACCAATATATGTGTATGCTTGTAATTGCCATATGGACACCTATAAATATTAGCCTTATTATAAGGCTAAATATCAAAATACATATACCCATATACAAATGCATATATACTATAATATAAATGGTTAAATTTATATAGAGAGACATCGGGTATTATTTCAAATATAAATAGTTTAAACTTTCAGAATTTCAATGGACAGGTTGTTATCTTTATATGTAGTTAGTTATATTGGGATGATTTCTATGTCTGCATTTAAAGATTATCTCATTGTGTTGGTTGAGCAATTCTTCAGGATCATTCTGCTTGATTATCATATATATATATATGTGTGTGTGTGTGTGTGTGTGTGTGTGTGTGTGTGTGTGTGTGTGTGTGTGCTACTGTCGAAATATCGGAGTCTAAACCGGCTACCTCATTCTTGCGAGTGAGGAGGGTTGTTGCAACCCAATAGGATGAAAAATAAAACCTATCAAAGGGCGGAAGAACTCTTGACGAGCCAACGGCCAGCTAACTAGAGGCGATGTCTCAATAAAGCACCGAAGAGAGGGAAACGAGAAACCACACCACTATTAATCCCAAGAAATATCATGGCAATTATCAAAGAAAATATGAAAGCTAACGGCGTGAAGGGAGTTAAATATATGGGAATTAATTCCTCGCCCGGTAAGAAGAGACATATACAACAGGTATCACCTGACCGTTAGCGACTGTTAGCATAAACGGCGTAAAGAGGATAAAATTCCTTAGAACTGATCCCTCACCTGGAAAGGAGCGACAGGTGTCACCTGACCGTCATCCAGCGACTGTTCGCATCAAACAAAACATGGAACGTTAGGACGTTAAACCACTGTGGCCAGTTAGAAAATTAAAAAAAAACAGGAGATGAGTACGTTAAATGCCAACATTTTAGAAGTATGTGAAACTAGGTCGCCAAACAACGGAGATTCTGTCAGTGACAACCACATGATTATATATGCAGGAGGAGTGAAAAATGAAAAAGGAGTTGGATTGATACTAGACCAAGACATATAGAAAATGCGTTCTGGGATACTGTTAGTTATCTGAAATAATTCTTCGTAATTAAACTGAAATGAAAGTCTTTTAACATATCTATTACAATTGTGTATGTACCGACAGCACAATGTACGGAAGAAGAAATGGAATCTTTCTACTCCATGCTAGACAACACCAAGGATCATGCGAGACCTGAATACCAAAGTAGGGTTTGGGAAATAGCTGTCAAATTCGGACTAGGAACCCGCAACGTACGAGAAGAAAAAATGGGCCCAATAGTGCACGGCGAATGACCAGGTCAACACCTACTTCCAAGAATATCCAAGACGAATATGGACATGAAGAAGACCAGAAGGAGAAACTAAAAGGCAAATCGACTACATAACTATTAACAAGAGATTCAGGAATGCAATGATTCACTGCAAAACCTACCCAAGTGCCGGCTGCGGGAGCGACCACCTCCCTAAGAATGAAACTATGGAGACTGGAGAAGCCTAACGCAGCACCCAACTTGCAATACAACAGACTCCTGAACGAGCCGAACCTGAAGGGAAAATATAAGGACAGTATGAAAAGAAGATACGAGAGACAAAATGGAAAGTGAAACTCAAAGTGGGACATACTAAGAGAAGCTTTAGTGACATCATCCCAAAGGAAAATAGACGAAGAAGAAAAAATAAACGAATGAAACACTAATGAGATTCTCGATATGATGCAAAGGAGACAGAAAACAATGCCAAGACACGGAACGGAATACAGAAAACTACACAAAGAAATAAGGAACAGATGCAAACAGACTAAAGAGGAATGGCCCAATGAAAAATGTACAGACATAGAAAGAATAAGTATCACAGATCAAAGAGATATACATACAAAAATAAGCGAACTAGCAGGACAAAAGACATGCTCATCAACAAGCTGTGTAATATCCAAGGACGGAACGCTAATATTAGAGAAAGAAAAATACTTCAGAGATGGAATAAATTTATCGGTGAACTCTTCTACGACGAAAGAGAACAACAGGCAATACACGGAAATACCGACAGACCGGAAATATTAAAATCAGAAGTGAAAGCTGACCAAATTGAAGAGAAACAAAGCGGCAGGGCCAGACGGAATTGTAATAGAGATACTGGCAGCCTTAGAGGATTTCGGCATAGACAAGATTATAGAAATAATAAACTAAATTCTACAATAGTAGTGGTATACCGGAAGATCTAAGTAGATCTATTTTCATAGCACTGCGTAAGAAACCAGGCAGGAATGAATGTGAACTCCATCGAACAATCAGCTTAATGAGCCACATAACAAAACTCATCATCCGAATTCTGATAAATAGAGCGAGCAGCAGAATGAGGACAGAGATAGGACAAGAAAAGTGCGGGTTTGTCAAAGACGCCGGAACAAGGAACGCAATATTTATGCTCAGAATGTTATCAGAAAGATCAATATAAACGCAGAAGGAAGTGGACCTGTATTTTACAGAATACGCAAAGGCGTTCGACAAAGTACGCCACAAAAATCTGTTAGAGCTGCTCAGCAACCTTAAAATATTCGGGAAAGACATCAGAATAATCAAGAATCTCTACTGGCAGAAACCGTCTACATACGGACAGAAAATCAGTTCAGCAGATATACAAAAATAAAAAGGGTGTGTAAGACAAGAATGTGTCTTCCTAGCGGATTTATTCAAACTATACAGCGAGGCAGTTCTAAAAGAGTTAGAAGTCCTGCCAGGATTCCTTATTGGCGGCCACAATCTTAACAATATAAGATCTGCAGTTGACACAGTGCTGATAGCAGACACAGAAAAGAAACTACAAAACCGCCTACAGAGGGTAGCGAAGGAAAACGAAAAGAAAGGACTAAACATAAACTACATGAAGACAGAATGCATGGTTATCAGCAAAATAATGAAGAGCGAACACCCCATCCAAATTACAGGTCGGGGATACTAAACTCAAGCAGGTACAGAAAGTTAAATATTTGTGAAGTGTCCTAACAAAGGGCGGAAAGAGCGAAACTGAGATCCGAAGAAGTATTGGGATGGCCAAAGATGCCTTCCAAAAGCTAAGCAGAGTATTAAGAGACAGAAAAATTTCGTTGGAAACATGGAAAAGATTATGGCAGCGAATGCTGGACAATCTCCTAAAAGATGATGAAGCGATTTGAAGCAACAGAAATGTGGTTCTACAGAAGGATGCTGAGGATACCATGAGCAACGACGAGGTTTTGGACAGAATTAAAGCGAAAAAGAAACTTATACTTAACATCAGAAAGAAGCAGTTGAAATTTCTTGGACACGTAATGAGGAAGGAGGACTTGGAAAATCTGATGCTCACAGGGCGGATAGAGAGAAAGAGAGACAGAGGAAAGCAGCGCATAACATATGTGATGGGCATGAGCAAATGGATTGCAGAACAGGGTTTGGGAGAAATAACAAAAAGACAAAACGTAATAAGAGCTACAAGGGATAGGAAGATGTGGAGGCCCATGATTGCCTACGTGCTGAAGGGACACGGCACATAAAAGAAGAAGAATGTAGAAGAAGTACTAGATTTTATTGCTGATTTTCTATTTTTTTCAGTAATTGGTCACACAGTACAAGGCTCAAGAATCACTCGAGCTAGAAGGTTACTGAATGACGATATTGCGTGAACATAAGCGGGTGGGGTGTTAAGAAACACAAATTATGAAGATATATAAGAAAATATAGGAATATATATCTTATATATATATATATATATATATATATGTATATATATATATAAGAAAGATAACAGATAACTAAGCATGAAGAGGTTAAGCTTGTAGCGATCGGGTTAAGCAGATATATTTTGGGGTTATGTATGCAAAGTAGAAAAGGTACATCTAGTCTACTAACTTGACATGTTTTGTGCGTCGTAAAACAACGGACACATGCTTTTACTAATTTTATGTCAGCTTAGCTGTCCATAACACAAAACTGGGCCGATATATTTTTGACAACATCATATCGAAGCTTTCCCAATTAAACTTGAAATGGTACCCCGCACCTCAAGAACCCGTTTTTAATGAACGTCACTTTAACCATTTCGGCCACGGAATAATCTCCAGTCATTTTGCCTCGCCGACTCTCTACGCCATTTTTATTTTACTAACTTTTGTCGTAACAGATATGGAATTTTACACACAAAACTGACGGAAAACTGAGGCAAGACGTTTATCTGCTTTTTTGATTTATGATGCTATATGCGCCTGCTTTTGTATTCCTTCGTGACTGTGCACAGGTGCGCTTAAATATGTATGATATTAATGCATACACATGAACACCCGCACAAATATATGGGTGCACGTTTTTTTGTGTGTTACTTTGTTATCATTTTGGCGAAAGGTGTGGTTGGTTCTGTACAAGCCTCCATATCTGGAGGTACCCTAGACTTTCAAACATTCGTAATCGATGGTAGAGTCCTGATATATATATATATATATATATATATATATATATATATATATATATATATATATAGGTGGATTACATGATTGTGTGAAAATGTGTAAGATATGAACAGATAGATAGATAGATAGATAGATAGATAGATAGATAGATAGATAGATAGAAACAGACTGAGATAGATAGATAGATAGATAGATAGATAGATAGATAGATAGATAGATAGATAGATAGATACTGAATAGTATGAGAGAGCGAGAGAGAGATGATAAGTACTTCCTGACACTTTACAACGAAGGGATCATTTTCAGCATAGACAATGACAATATGGCAACTTCTGGCTAAAACATAAGAAAGATAAACCTTGAATTTTAAATAAGAATTAGTGTATATCTTATAAACAGTATAAGAATTCATAAAAATCTTTACTTTTCAAATTATATAATCCTTCAGGATTCTTTTGGTGTTCGGATTAAACCTAACGGTTTAACTAGCATTCCAGAATTTTTCTCCATTTAAACGATACCCTTTTATGTATAATCCCTATACTTCAACTACTAAGCTGTACGCGCAAGTGCAGTACTCTGTGTCTGTGTGTGTGTGTGTGTGTGTGTGTGTGTGTGTGTGTGTGTGTGTGTGTGTGATGGAAAAACTGGAAGTGGTTTATTGCAAATTTCTTATAGGTTTGTGCATTTACAATTTGTAAAGACCATTCATATCCGCATGAAGAGAAAAGTCAGCCGAAGAGAACCCCTTTTGTGTTACCGCCCTTTTTCTTCTTTCCAGCCAATCAGCGCACAGTGTGTTAGTCACTTTATCCAATTAACTCCCCGTTCATAAGCTAACCACTCAGCGCTTTTCTTTTGAATTGACGACCAAATCAAGAAAGACAAAGAGGTGGACCAATGGCTGTTGAGATTGGAGAACTGGTTTTAGTCACGTTCTGAGACGCGGATTCGCAATGGTGGCGTCGGAACCTTTTCAAAGCAGCAGTTGCGGCTGGGAGACAAAGCACTTAATATATTGCGTGATGCCCTGGCACGATCCCCCGTACAGCCAAAAAGAGAGGAAGCGATTCCACCAACCTATACGACCACACCCACATCGAATTTTGCTTGAGACTTTTCACTTATCCTAATGGACTTTCTGGGAGCGGGGGGGGTGACAAATGAAGGAAAGAAAAAAAAAAGGTGATAGTCGAAGTATAGAAATAGAATCAGTGAGTCGAGTTCAGATTTCAGTCTGGACTGCTTTTACTTAATTTAACACTTAAACCTACTTCCCCTCTACACCCACCTCCGTCGCCAGCTATCATCAAAATAAATAAACTGTTACCCCCATTGTCAACCTTGACGGAACCTTGTCATATCAGTATGTAAGTGGTGATTTTATAAGCGTACATTAGATATGAAACAAGACCGGAAGTATGGGTCACCCAGTGAGGATCGAACTCAATACTCAAGCATAAATGATCGAGGAAGACATGCTTGCTAAACATTACATCACGTCGAAGCGTCCAAATCGGTATGTATATGTGTGTGTGTTTGTGTGAGACTGTGTGTGTGTGTGCTTGTGTAAGTGTGTGTGTGTTCATTTTGGAATTGCGTGTTGAGGAATTCGTCTTAGGCCAGGATTAAATTGCTAACAAAACAATTTTGGTATCATTTGAAAGGTAATCCTATGTAGAATAACATAGTAAATGACCCCAATACAACCCTTAAGATTTTTTTTCAGGGCCAGTGGCCTGAAGCGGAGCGTATGGTTTTCATCCTGACACAGAACACGTCAGTCTCTTACGTTATATGACATATGAACAAACTTAGCACAAGATTGACCTCTTGCCTTACCATTTAAACATGACGTGCTCAACATCTACAGCACCGACAACAGAATTACATTTCTGACCCAGTGCTACTCTATCTCTATGAAATATGTACCGGTGAGCCATATTCATTAATATCATCAGTTCAGATCTTTGCTGCTATGACCCACTATGTCATGTACACAGAGGCAAACCATCTACATTCCCTTTGTATTCCATTGGTAAGGAGGATGTTTCTATTCTGCCATCTTCTTTGAATATGCTTCCCTGACGACTATAACCTTAACGTCTTCAAGTGCAGGGTCAACCGTTATATATCCTACATATCCTCATAAACTAAAATTTTTACCTCTTGCTACCATAAAACAACCTCGTCCAGTAAACCCATTACACTGAGTGGATCTTGAGCCTGGACGAACAATAGCATAAAAGAAAGATATTTTAATTAATACTTTAGGCAATTTTCATTAATCAGCAAGGTTTTATTACAAATCTCTGAAAGAACGTAAGGTGCCTACCCCCGTCACACACACACACACACACACACACACACACACAAATATGGACTTATTTTGCTGAAGGAGAAATCCAGCCTTAAACTACACTAACAAAGATGTGCAACAATAACATTTTCTATAACAGTACATGTGACTTTCTATGACTTTCTCTGAATGTTATGATCCTTTTTTTTTTGATATATATATATATATATATATATATATATATATATATATATATATATATATTTCACATGTATATATATATATATATATATATATATATATATATATTTCACATATATATATATATATTTAGATTTCGGCATTAAATAAGCCGTACAGGTTGATATGCGGCTAAACAAAATTAACCAACCAATCATCCACAGAAAACGAGATGCCTAAGTTTTACAATGAATTTTAAAATATGAAAAATCGTTCTTGAAGCTCTTATTTTCGCTTTCATTTCATGTTAATAGATTAAATTTAATATTTCCAATAAGTAAAATACTTTTCTGTATTCAAAACTAATTTATGTCGATTGGAAAGAGATTTCGTTTTGAAATTGCTAAAGTCTCTGATTTTAGCAGCATTTTCAGCCACACATCAACACAAAGTAATTCTCTTCATTAACAAATCTTTCAAAAATAAAATAGACTTTTCTGAAATATTATTTAAGGAATATTAGTTAATTTAAAGTATAATTAATCCGATTTCAAACAAATATTACTTACTTTAAGTTTAAAATAGCGCAGAAATACCATTTTTAACGCCGCGGTAGCTATATATTTAAGGTGGTGACAGCCAGACACACATATATCTGTAAAAATTACTTGAGGAATATAACGTGAGCGCCTTTTTTATATAATTTTTAACTACCCAGTAATCTTGAAAATTTATGAAAATATGCTACGTAATTTTATTGAATTTTATGTCATTTGGCTTTAAAGTTACAATAATTATCTTTCTTATTTTCTGACAATGTCGCGTATGAATGTCTGTACTTACAAAGATCGGCAGGTTTACACACATGCAAAAAAAATTTTTTTTAAATATTGGGGTTCACTAAATTGTAATAAGTTTGTGATTAGTAAATATAGTTTTTACTTAATTATAATAACAGCTAATCGATACAAATTAACAGAACTTTTTTAAAAATAAATCTTTACAAATTATTCGAATCAAAATTTAAAAAAAAAAAACGAAAACAATTCTTGTAAAAATTCATAAAAAATATTTTTCTTAAGACAATAATGTCCATAATATATTGTATTTATAAAAGCTATTAAAAGTTTTTTTTAATTAAATAATGTCTTAGTTTTAATGCATTTTTATTTTACGATTCAGAGCAAATTTTCGGTAACTGGGGATCCCATTTTACAAAAAGAAATTGAGGATTTAAATTCTCCAAGGACTTCTGCTTTTAACTAATATAAACATTAAACGGATCAAAATGTGATTTCTCGAAAAATATTGCCTTTGTTTGACCGAAAGTCCTACGTGGCTGAACGGTCAGGCACGTCAGATACAATGACTCCTTCCGGATGACGCATATTTACGGGAAGGAAACTGCAAGAAACTGCTGATGTCTTCATATGCCACATTTTTTAGATTTCCACATCAAGATTCTTGTATTTTGATAGTTTTTTGAAGATGTCTGGGCGATTAGATTTGATTGTTCTGTCTGTGTGTATTGTATAAACCCATGAAATTGTTACAGGTCTTATCTCTCTAACCGCGTCTGGATGATGTTCATACCAGTTTCTAGGTAGTTTCCTTCCCGTAAAATGCAGATATCATGTCGGGTTTTATATTTCGTGGGTGCCAATGCCATGCAACCTGATACAAGATGGTCAATTGTTTCTCGATATTTATCACAGAATCTGCATTTTGGGCTAACATGATTTTTTATGATTATGTGTGCTTCGTAATTTCTATTTAGGAAGCATTGGTCCTGTACAGCAAGAATAAATTCTTCGGTTTTAGCTTTTAACCCGGCACTACATAGCCAATGATGGGTCCGGGGTTTGTCTATATCAGCTTGTTTGGTACAGACAGAGTATTAGGTGATTTACTTTCATCATTTCTGTATCCGGTCCATTGCATTTGCTTTTGCTTCCTTTTTTAAGATTTTTGCAGCTTTAGTAGGTTTATTACGCTTCACTTGCATTTCTTGGCTCAATTGAAACTCTATTTTGAACATATTCGCTTTAACCAGTCTTCAGTAGTTTCTAGGTATCTTTGAACGCCGATTGTTGTATTTTGTAGGACAGTTCTAGTTGAACTAATCCTCTGCCTCCTTCGTGAAGCTTTCTCATTTTGTTGTCTCTTTGTTTAATGTCATCTATGGTCCATCTTATGGTAATTTTCCCACGCCCGGATGGACTCTCACAGCTATAAATAAGAGCAGGTACTACCTTTGTGGGGGTTGAAGTTTCCAGCAGTCAGCTCTGACAGTCGGACCGAACATTCTTGCTGTAACACTCTCATTTGTATATGTTTGTGTTACTGTTTCTGTTAATATATTTGTTTAACTCAATTCCTCTCTTTGTATCTTTATTTCTGACCCTAACAATGCCACAACAGTCCAATTAAGGATGTTGAAACTATTGCGCCACGGGGACAATCAACGTGTTTATGGCTGATATTCTGGAATTTTTTTTAATTAAACTAGGTATTCGATGCCAGATGCACACGCCTGTAGCATTCTTTTCTTACTTTCACCTTCATTTGGCTATGCTGTATTCCAATTCCTTAGCTAATTCCTAAATACCTATATGATTCTTCTTGTTCCAGTTCCCTAATCTTTGTGACAAAATCTAAATCTATTGAGTGCGTTTCTGTAATTCTTCCTTTCTTGAAATTTACTTCTGCATATTTATCTAATCCGAAATCCATGCCTATGTCGTCACTGGAACGTTTTACAGCATTGAGGAGACCCTTCAACTTATTGTCGTCTTTGGCAAAGTGTTTGAGATCATCCATGCAGAGTAGGTGATTGAATTCTTTTTTGTCTAATTTGTAACCATAGTTACTGTTGTTTAGTTCATGCGTAAAGGGGATTAAGGACAGACAAAACAGAAGAGGTTAGAGGGGGTCTCCTTGAAAGATTCCTCGTTGGATATTCAGGCCGTTGGAAGTGGCAGTGCCTTTCGTGCGATTTAAGTATAATATGGTTTTCCACATTCCCATGATGTGTTTAAGGAAATTTACTACCACCGAGGTCGTGGTATTACTGCTTCTGTTAATATATTTGTTTAACTCAATTCCTCTCTTGTGTCTTTATTTCCGGTCCTAACAAGGCCACAACAGTCCAACTGTATTTCACAACGGGAACAGCCAACGTGTTTATGGCTGATATTCTGTTTTTTGAATTCTGCTCGGTATTCATTACCAGACGCACACGCCTATAGTATCCTTTTCTTACTTTCTCCTTCATTTGAGTATGTTGTATTCCAACTCCATTTGTCTACATCACCTTGCTTGGTACGGGCAGAATATTGACCGTGATGAGGTTTATCCTACCCTGGTTTCTGTATCTTCGTTTATTAAGATTTTTGCAGCTGCAGTAGGTGTATTATGTTTTATTTGCATTTCTTCACCCACTTAAAACTCCATTTTGACCTTGATAGCATCGTTTATTGCTAAATAAGTTTCTTACTACTTTCATAGTCTTTGGCACATCCATTCTTCTGTAGTTTCCAGTTAACTTTGAATGCCGTAGTTTTGTAGGACAGTTCTAGTTGAACTAATCCTCTGCCTCCTTCGGATCTTGGCACATACAGACGATCAACATCAGCCGTGGAATGATGCATGCGGTGGCAAGCTTCCTTGTTTTGGCGTCCATTCGCTTAATGTCAGCTATGATGCAGTTTAGAATGTTGATAACTATATTGCATCAAGTGGATAGAGAAGGTGTTTATGGTTGATATTTTGTTTTTTGAATTCAGCTCGGTATTTAATAATAGAAACATCCGCCTGTAGCATTCTTTTCTTACTTTCTCCTTCATTTGGGTATGCTGTATTCCATCTCCTTTGCGAATTCCTAGTTACCTATAGGCTTTTTCTTGTTACAGTTCCCTAATCATTGTGACAGAATCTAGATATATTGAGTGTGTTTCTGTAATTCTCTCTTTCTTAAATGTTACTGTTGCACATTTATCTAATCCGAAATCCGCTTCTATATTATCACTTAAACATTTTACAGTATTGAGGAGACATTTCAACTCATTGTCGTCTTTGGAAAAGATGTTCGAGACGATCCATATAGAGTAAGAGAGTGAATAATTTCTTATTTACTTTGTATCCATAGAAAGTATTGTTACTCCATGTGTAATAAGGATTAGGAACTGACATAACAGAAATAGGGACAATGAGTCTCCCTGAAAGATTCTTCGTCGGATACTCAGGCCGTTGCAGATGACAATGCATCTGGGGTAATTTAGGTATAATGTGGTTTTCTTCATTCCCATGCTGTGTTTAAGGAAAGCTACTGCCACCTCAAAGACTTTGTATATTTCCTTTATTATTATTATTATTATCTTACTTATTATAAAACGCAGGTTGTGTGTTTGTGTGTGTGTGTGTGTGTGTGTGTGTGTGTGTGTGTGCGTGCGCGTGTGTGTGTGTGTGTGTGTGTGTAACGTTTATATGTTGGATCGAATTTCCTACATTTTTTAGCCGATTTCAACAAAACTTCACAGGACTACATGAAATTACCTTTTGGTGGTTCTAACGGCGCCGAAAATGGGAAAAACACAGTTGTTTTTTTAAGAAAATCAATTTGAAAACACGATTAAGGCACATCGTGAGAATGAAAGGGGGACAACTCACCCACGAAAATGTAAACAAAAGAGGATAGCATGATGAAAAAGACGCCGAACTTGACGAAAACAAAATTTTATCGTCTAATGTTCATATTATTATTAAAGAGGAAAGATCAAAGTATTTTTGGAGTATTTTTTTTACATTTTTTAATCGTTCCTAGCACGTCTGAAATTTTCGTTAAAAATATTGTTTTTTTTTGGTCAAAAAAAAGGACAGATAATCAATCATTTTTCATTTTTTTCGATTTGATAAAAAAAGAAAAATCTTACTTTGATATTCTTTTTTAAAATCAATTATCATTTTTTCAAAACTGATTTTAATAAAAACAGATATTATACTGTTTATTTAAAATATTTTGAACCAAGCTTAACTTAGCTTCTGCGCCGAAAAAAAATGTAATTTGAAAATAAAAACAAAGCAGGTCATAACCTTTCGCGTCGCTTGACGATTGACGAAAGGCACATTCATGACGTTTAGATAACTTACGGGAGGGTAATTCTTTCTACGGATGGAAGGAAGTGAAATTATTTAAGTGAACAAATTATTTACCTCGTTACTTTTAAGGAAAACTTTCAGCGCTCTAATTTTTTTTTTCTTTCTACTTAGCTTTCATTTTTACGTTTACGATGCTTTATGGAAAATATAAAGAAATTAAAAAATAAGACTGTTAATAGTGAGATTAAATTTCATAAGAAAAAGCTATCTAATTCATTTAGGTACCTTTCTTATGAAATTTTATCAGAAGTGTACATAAAATACTATAATTTTATGTACATTTATTACATTTTACTGTGTTATTTGTATTTCTATTCATTTTATTATTAATTTTGATATTTCATTTATGGAAAAATGTCATAACTGAGATTAATATAAAAATAAGATCATATAAATTAAAGTTTAGCAGTAGTTAAATTTCATAAGATGATACTGTTACTTGTAGGTACCCTTTTCAGTTGAAATTGAAAACTCAAATTAACTTCTCCATACGTGTTTCGCAAAAGTAAAGGGCTTAACAGCGGAGAACAATGCTGAACTCAAATAATGCAACTAAATTGTATTCTGGTTGGTCTTCCGTACTTGATAATTACTGTCCGACTATAAACACAAAAATTACATTTCTTAATTACCATGGCTAATCTGATTGGTCCAAATTATACAATTTTCAAAGCGCTAGACAATGATATTCTCACACGGACATTTTGAAAGGTTGATGTTGCATTTAACTAATGTTAAAATATTTTTTAAAATTCAATTTAAACATTTTTAAAACTCTTTTTAAAATTAAAGAAATAAGAAATAATTGTATTAAAAATTCAATTTTCATTGAAAAAATTTTTTGCTTCCAGAAAATATTGTCCATATTCATAAAAACAAATTAAAACAAATAAAAGCATTTGAAACTAAATAATATATTTGTTTTATTGAGTTTTGTATGTTACAATTCACAGCTGATTTTTTCAGTTATAAAAAAAAAAAAAAATACATGATTTGCATTCTTCAAAGCCTTGTGCTTTTTAACTATTGTAATCACTAAAACCGATGGTCTCGAATTTCTAGAGTTTTTCATAAAATTAGTTATGGGGTGTTAATAAATATAAAAAAATATTTCTGCCATGACTTTAAAAAAAACATATTTATAATAATTTCGATCATCTGTGAATAATTTCTGAAAGTTTCATTAACATCTGACAATTATTTTTATTTTTGCATGATTTTCCAAATTAATGTGTGTAAATACAAAAAAAACGCGCTAAAATTATCTATGTTATTTACTACCCTTCTTGCGACAAAGTGAAACAAGGTTTTTAAATCAAAATTTAGAATATTCTAAAAAGATGGAAAAAATTTTAAAAATAATTAAAAAAATTTAGTCTATCCTCTTCATAAAAACATAAGCATTTTGACGATAAAATTTTGTTTTCATAAACTTTATCGTCTTTTTCATCAGACTATGCTCTATGTTTTAGCGATTCCGTGGAGTGACTTAGGTAAAAAAACCCAGGTTGTGTGTGTGTGTGTGTGTGTGTGTGTGTGTGTGTGTGTGTGTGTGTGTGTGTGTGTTCCTTTATATATGGGATCGGATTTCTTACATTTTCAGCCGATAAAACAAACATCCACTTTTTTTTTTTTGGCAGGTAGTATTTTTATTGTCTTGCACACTTTTTTCTTTATTTACATTCAGAATGCTTTAAAAATTCCATTGACAAGACAATTGTTTATAATAAAATTCTATTCACCAATCGATAGACTCATAACGATTGTAAACAATGTTTTTGTTTGAGTTTGGGTTTGACCAATTCGTAAAAAAAAAAAAAAAAAAATAATTAAGACATGCGTGTCCGTCAACCTTAAACAATAATCTTTGTCAATTTTATTTTTCAGTCTTTATGATGGTCGATACTTGATCTATCTCTTACTGTTACATCCCCGGGCAACGCCGGACTCTACTGCTAGTTATTATTATTAATAATAATAATAATAATAATATTAATATTATTATTATTATTAATAATAATAATAATAATAATAATAATAATAATATTAATATTAAGCCTTCTGTTCAAATGTACCTGTTTCAATTGAAATTAAATAAGAAAAGGAAAATTGTCAGCAGCTATCTGCATTTACTGACTGTGCTTTTCGGTGACTTCAAACGAATCATCTTCAGCAACAGGATGGGCGGCCAGTCGGCGATTTCAATAAATAATAATAATCGCCAACACCAATAATCAAAACGGTCAGTGAATCTTCGCTAACGATAAAAGTTTTTTTTCAACTACAGTTTTATTTGTGGATCAACTATTTAAAAGTCTTTTCTAAACTACAGTGTACCAGCTACCCAAAGACTTTAACTAAACTGAAAACTATTTTTCTCCTTTTCAACTCTTGAATTCATGTTCATAGGTTTGTAAATACAAATTATTTATTTAACAGGCATGAGATCATGTTTTCTTCATTTTTATTTTATTATTGTTTGAAATTTGGATTTTTAATATAACAAAACCTGGACGACTGAACCTCTGACAGCTTCCCCTTTACGTCCTGCTTCATTTGTATAACAGCTATTATGGGAAATAGTCAATAGATATACAATACTATTACCAAGAAAATCCAATCAGAGGTTGACTATACATTTCGGGGGCATTAGGCTTGGCTATACATTGACTTTACATTGGAAAGGAGCGTTAAAGATGTCTTTTGGCACGCAAGGAAGCAGCAACCCCCAAAAGTTTTGGAACCCCTGATATAAATGCTACGTTTATCAGATCGTATTAAAAAGTGACATGCTTCCGTGGATCTTAAACTTTTCTAGTGATAAAACCGAAACTGGACGCCAGACGCTTAAAATTCAGTCAATTCTTCGTCAGGATTTGTAAACGTGAGAGGCGACTACTGCTATCTCTCCAAAAAAGAAGAGTAGACTGAAGCAACCTCGAATCACGAAACAAAAACATGCAGTCGAATATTCATCGAATTAAATTTTAAATAAAATAAAATACGTACATATTCATTCATTTTTTTTTTTTTTTTTTACTCCCATGAACGAAATGTCTTAACAAAACCTTGATTGTCTTTATTTCTTAACTTTGGACGAAAAACGAAACTGACTTAATTTTAAGCGTCTCACAATCGGTTCTATCACCGTGAAACTTAGTTATGGGTATGCATATCACGCTTTTGATAAGATCTGAAAGTCGTAACATCTTCACTATATGCGTGTCTGGAGGTGTATAATAGTATCCAAAAGAAAAGTGTAGATGATTAAGAAAGCTGAAACCAACAGACATCGGCGAAACACGTCGTGGTCATTTATAAGCTTTTATTAATTCAATAAATTTTATTACTTAAACGTTATTTTTAGTGGATACTCGTATATGTGTAGACGCTCTGTTTATTTATTAAGCGGTATATTTATTTATTTTAGTCTACCGGCCTGAATATTCGATAAATCTTATTAGACTTCAGCACATTGTATCTAGATTAATTTATTTGTCAAACAATATGTTACTTTGCAACAAATATATATAAAAAATATTTTATTTTGCAACAAGTATATATCAAATATATACTTGTTGCGAAATAAAACCATCACATTTACCTTGATAACGTCCGTCGAATGACGAAACGCGTCGGCTAAATTAAATATAGTTTTCCTATTGTCTTTTCATTCATTTTGTCTCTTCTACGGATATACCCCATCCAAAAATATTTACACACACACACACACACACACACATATATATATATATATATATATATATATATATATATATATATATATATATATATAGGTAAACCAACCTAGGTTTCACCTACACGGATCGTCAGGGTAAGCTGACCCTGAACATGACGATCCGTGTAGGTGAAACCTAGGTTGGTTTACCTGGTTCTTTAGGTTCATATTTTGGTTTGCTCTACTGGCGACAAAGATGAGGACTATAATCCGAATAATGTAAATAGTGTACATAATACCTCATCTCAGAAATATAGACAGATACTGAAGGGCCGAAACGTTGTAATAAATATGGTGACAAAGATGAGGACAATAGTCCGAATAATGTAAATAGTGTACATAATACCTCATCTCAGAAATATAGACAGATACTGAAGGGCCGAAACGTTGTAATAAATATGGCAACAAAGATGAGGACAATAGTCCGAATAATGTAAATAATGTACATAATACGTCATCTCAGAAATATAGACAGATACTGAAGGGCCGAAACGTTGTAACAAATATGGCGACAAAGATGAAGACAATAGTCCGAATAATGTAAACAGTGTACATAATACCTCATCTCAGAAATATAGACAGATATTGAGTTAACAAGTTCAAATTTGCATCTGACCTGACCTTTATATTGCACAATATTGTGCAATACTTTTGACTATATAAAATCATGAGCCTATTTTAACCCTTGCATACTTAATACTTTGTAGGCGTTATAAATTAGTGGAAGTACTTTATTAGTGACATATCTACCGCAAACCCTCTTATTCGTACAATGCAGACAGCGAAATAGTTAAGAGGTGAGCTAATATGCCTCGCAAGAAAAATCCTCTCCTGAAAGAAAACCTCCTGTTGCCATTGTAAAAGAGATTCAGAGATTAGTTGAAATAGAACAAAGGATGTTATGACTCAAAGGTAACAAAACCAGAATTGAACAGAGAAGACAGAATGAAAGTCAAGAGCAGAGAGAGCAAAATTGAAGCAAAAATTCTTTCTGGTTGTGGTGAGATGTCTATATTCCAAGAATTCCTTTGATCTCTATAGATGTTCCGTTCAATTTTAAGTTAAGCTTGGCTTTGCAATGTCAATAAACAAGTGGCTGGATTACGCTTAGAAGATCCCTGTTTTTCACATGGTCAACTGTATGTTGGATGCTCCACAAGTGGAAGCAAAATAAATCTTTACAGTATTCTAAACAAAGAAATCCTTTTGTAAAAGTCTAATACGTAAAAAAAAACTTACGCTTTATTTTCATTTCTGTTGTCGGAGTTAGCACCTCCTTAGTTCCTTAATCCTTCACCAGGGGTCTCTCTTGCCCCTGGCTATAAATACTGGCTGACCCTTCGCCTCGATCTCTTTTTTTCCCTCAGGCCTTGAGCCGTTACCTTGCTTGGAGGTGGGGTGGTGATTCTTCTCTCATTTCAGCTAACACCAATATGTGAGCTCTCATAGAAACAGCGTTTCCCAAATTCTGGGAACACACTAAGAACAATACACGTACGTACGAACACTCCTCACAACACACTCACCACAACACCACACAAACTCTATGTAACTGTCAATTTGTTTTGTAACTTGTTATTAATACATATATTTGTTTATACATGTTTATCGGTCTTGTTTGTTTTCTTTGGACTTAATCAAAGTCCAACATTCTTATGTAGCTGGACCGTCTAGCAGGAAATTTTAACTCACATCTACATCGCCACGGTCCACTACACTGTGTTTTCTTAGATGTTTCATTTTTCTGATATAGTGTCTAAATAATATATTCCGGGAATATAACTAAGTCAGAAATAATTTCAATAATTTTGTCCCGGGCAACGCCAAGTACTTCTGCTAGTATTATATAAAAGAGAATTCCAGTTTACAGCTTTCAATTTTTTTTTTTCATTTTTATAAATCACATCATATTTCATGGTAACTGCTCGGAGGAGCTGCTTTCGCTGGTTCCCAGTTTCATGAATTTAAGCGTTCAACTAGGCTGGCATCTCGCTCTCACCTTTTCACTGTCGAAACTGTTAAATGTAGCCGTCTCTTCTACTCCAATAGCTTCATGTCTCGCACCTCTCGCCTGTTGAACTCCCTCCCCTTTCCTGTTTCCCTGAGAGCTATAATCTCCGACTATTCAAATGTAATGTCAATCAACGTCTCCAGATTCCTTGATCTATCCCCTATCCTTCTCTTCATCCTTTCCTCTATCACTCCTCTTTGCTCTAGCTCCAACTCTCTGTAACCCCTTGCGTGCTAGTGGCTTCCCGCCTTGCTTGGAGTGAAATGATTATAAAAAAAATTTTAAAAAATATGAGCATATTTTGTTCTGGCTTGCGTGGGACTAATTTACAATTAATTTACACCGTAAAAATGAATAACTTTTATAAAATTTAATTTAAAAGTATTTTTTTTATATTCGTAATCTGGTATGCTTAGCAATATGAAAATGTTTTCAAAAATTATTTCTGACCACAGTGTCTATGACTGTACACTAAATACCCTAAATTGCGGTATACAGGTCGAGTTTTCAAACCTAAAAAAATCTTTCCAAAACTAAGGGTTGACTTTTACGGCAGGTATAAAATGCAAACCTTTACCACAGAGTTGTACACCACTTACCGTACCTCGAGCAGGCTGCCACAAATATATACCACTAAAACTTTTGTTTGGTGAACATATTTGGCATATTAATTTTATAGGAGTTGGTGTTGACTTTAATGTATTTATCAGTAGACCTGATGAATTTTAAATGTTTTACTAAGTTATATCGATACAATATATGATACGTACAAGTGTATGTTGTTTGCTATACAATGGATATACAAATTACCCAGTAAAAAGTGGCAAATTTAATATCACTATTTTATCTTTCAGGAATAATTGACCTTGAATAAATTTCTTGAATATTCAGGACATTGAATAATCATTCGACTCTCATGTAATTACTTAACTCTGATTGGTTCTTTTATGAGTTAAAGGTTATTTGCAGACGACTTTCGTCTTTCGTTCTGCCCTTCTCGTATGTCTAAACAACTCAGTTATTTTGAGCGTCAAGTTATCGTACCTTTCAAAGAAGAACATCCGATGTGGAGACTGACGAAATGTGCAGAAATTCTTCCTGAATTTTTCAGTTACATCAGTCGTCACCAGTTTTCAACGGTTGTCTCACGTTTTTTTGAATTTACTGCTTTTTTTACTGGGCACTCTGTAAAAAGATATTACAGTTAGTATCTCAATAAGTCACGTGACCTTATGTAGTTTTCGCACAGATTATCGTATACTGTAGCCCAGTGCTTCTCAAACTATCTGATATGTCGGGAAGCTGTCCGTAGCCGAGCGATCAAGTCATTCTGATATGTCGGGAAGCTGTCCGTAGCCGAGCGATCAAGTCATTCTGATATGGCGGGAAGCTGTCCGTAGCAGAGCGATCAAGTCATTCTGATATGGCGGGAAGCTGTCTGTAGCGGAGCGATCAAATCATTCTGATATGGCGGGAAGCTGTCTGTAGCGGAGCGATCAAATCCCTCTGATATGTCGGGAAGCTGTTCGTAGCCGAGCGATGAAGTCATTCTGATATGGCGGGAAGCTGTTGTAGAACTTCATTTACCGGTGGGCCTAAGTTTTGGGCCACTGGCAGCCTACCGTATATAAAAAGGGGTGGGGTCGACCTATATGTTAGGTATAGCTCTCAGAATTTTGAGCTAAAAAAAAAAAAAATGAGGTTGACTTGTACCGCACAATTTATGGCATATTGACAATTTTGGTTTCATTATCTCTGGCAACTTCATGATTCTATCCTCCTAGCAAAGAATTGATCAAGGTACCATTTGTAATCATCCAGTCGATACACTGTTTGTTTAAGAAAATTAAAGTTCCGACAGAATTCAAAAGCATTTACGTGATTCTACGGGTGTTGAATTATTTCCTACCCTACAACAACTTTCCTCATAGACGAAACTTGGCGAACCTCTCACTATTTTCATGGAAGACGTTTGGGAAAACTACATTCGTTGATTGCAAGAGTTCAAACTTTCACAGCCAGGATCCATGGCACATACACTGAGTCAACTTATCCTCATTCCCTATATATTCCATTGGTAAGGAGGAAGTCCCACTGAGACAGCTTCTTGCTCTGAACTTTTGTGGAACAGACATTTAAGGATGCTTCCCCAATCACTACAATCTTAACCTCTTCAAGTCTAGGTTCAAATAGTATCTATCCTACATATCCTCATAAGATATACCTCTTGCTATCTCCTTGTACACACTTACATCAACCTCATTTAGTAACCCTCTATTCTGAGTAGCTCTTGGGCCTTGTAATCGGTGAACAATAATGTAAAAACAAAAAAGACGCAATATCTTCCAAATAGGGTGGGTGAATAAACACGTCTCAGCCAAATAGTAACAAATTCTGTCTAATCACCAAATATGCTATTTTGAAACGATATAATGCTCATTCTTGGTGCTTTTTGCCAATTGTTAGTTCTAATTAGTTTAATTGTGAGCAGTACCTATTTAAATCAACCGTTTGGTTCACTGGAAAGAGCTAAGATTTCCTTCCAATCTCACCACATATCTATGATCATCTTCCTTGCATAATGATACATTAATGAAAGTCTACACTATTTACATTATTCGGACTATTGTCCTCATCTTTCTCGCCATATTTATTACAACGTTTCGGCCGTTCTATGCTCCGGCCTTCTTCAGGTGGTTGGAATCTCGAACTGAACCCTTTATTTCGCTCACTGGGGTAGACTGTTCTAGTTCCACAAGCCATGTTTAATCTCAGTTATCTCCTGTTAATTCCCCTCTCCAAGTTCTCCACTGCCTTAACCAGGTATTGAACTCTCACTCTTTGGATCCTGTCACTGGATCAAACTAACGCTTTTACCCACTGTGCCATGTGTCCTTGAGGCCGAAATGCTGTAATAAATATGGTGACAAAAATGAGGACAATAGTCCAAATAATGTAAATGGTGTACATAATACCTCATCTCAGAAATATAGACAGATACTAATGAAAGTCTGATAAGAATACAAGACTAAAATTTTCATATATAAAATAAGTTTTTATTCATTTCTGAACACTGTCAAATTAATATCAGACAAGTAGGATATTTGGTTTTAATTGATCATGAGGATGTGAGAAACTCTGCCTTCTCCCGCATATGTATAGTTGGCCACTCATATTCAAGGATACTGGTCTACTAGGGCAGCTAGCCAATCCCTATTGCAGATTCCTGCTCAGGCGCATTTGTGTTTATTCAACACCCAGAGAGCCTACCTGTGGTTTATACTGCAACTATGCTGAGCAGACCTTAATTACAGTTTCTGGGAAAGAGCATGTTATCTAGCGTGATCAACAATTTGAACAAGGCCAGCATGCTCAAGCCCTTGGCCACAATGACTTTTGACTTTGTGCTAGCACAGCTATCAACAGCCCTTAATAGTTCTGTCTACCCAATTTCACTCACAAGGCTTGAGTCAACCCATGGTAGAGTTTTCTGGCACTTTCCAAAGGTGACATACTCAGGGAGTGACCCCTCCAGTCTGATAACATCAGGAAGTCTCCTTACTGACAAATCAATGATGGTGAGATTCAAACCCGGGTATCATGGTCAGAAGGTGAATGTTCTAACCACTCGGCCATGTCTCCCGCATAAATTATATATCAAAATATATAACAACTACATTTTTTTTAGTGTATATTTTTATTAAAAATTAAATAAATTCATTCAGCTTTCAGAAAGTATTACACTTGGAGAGTCAAAACTGAAGATTTTGGCTGTTCTATCTTCTGCTACTGTTGCTATAAGAGATCCATTCCTGAAAATATAAAATAAAATGGATTTATTAAAGACGCAAAAAGAATAAAACAGTAATTATTGAGTGGCCAGGCACTTAAAAGCTTTATCTTCATAAACAGAATTAGTATTTCTTGAATTTTCTGTTGCTGAAAAGGTCTTTCTAATCTAATAGTAATATTAGCCGTTTCCTTATAAGGAAACATTTTCTTTTTAAAAGGATAAAATTGATATCAAATTTACTTCTTCTAATATTAAGTAATCTTCAAAGAAAGAAAATAAAAAACATTAGAATGTAAAAATGAATGTGTTGAAAAGGGGCCCTCAAAGTGATCATGCCAAAAATGTGGCAGGACTTTCTTTCCAGTTTAATATATAACATCAAGATTCATTATTGGCGGCCACCATCTTAACAACATAAGATATGCAGATGACACAGTGTTGATAGCAGACGCATGAAGGAAACTACAAGAACTCCTACAGAAGGTAGTGAAGGAAAGCAAGAAGAAAGGACTAAACATCAATTGCAAGAAGACAGAAAGCATGTAAAAAGAGAGCAAAAGGAATATTCCAACATGCAAATTACAAATTGGAGATGCTAAAATCAAGCAAGTACAAAAATTTAAATATCAGGGAAGTCTTAAATTAGGATAGAAAGTACGACACTGAAACCCAAATATGCATTAGAATAGTGAAAGATGTCTTCTACAAGCTAAGCAAAGTATTAAGAAACAGGAAAGTTACGTTAGAATCAAAGAAAACATTGCTGAATTGCAATGTAATATCAATCCTTCTATATGGCAGTGACTGTTGGAGAATTTTCTCGAAGATGAAAAGGTTGAAGACGTATTTAACAGAGGACGGAAACTGTAACACTGAAATCCAAAGGTGCATTGGAATAGCAAAAGGTGCCTTACCAAAGCTAAGCAAAGTATTAAGAAACAGGAAAGTTTCATTAGAAATAAACAGTACTAAACTGTTATGTAATAAGTCCTCCTAAATGGCAATAAATGCTGCACAATCTCCTCACAGATGAAGAAGAGACTTGAGGCAACGGAAATATGGTTCTACAGAAGGATGCTGAGAATACCATGGACTGAATATGTGAGTAACAACAAAGTTCTAGATAAAATGGAAACAAAAAGGATACTTATACTTAACATCAGGAAGAGACAACTGAAATTTCTCAAACCCTTAATGAGGAAAGAGGGCTTGGAAAATTTGACACTCAAAGGACAGATTGAAGACAAGAGGGACAGAGGAAAATAGTGTATAACCTACCTAGGGAACGTCTAAATGGATGAAAGAACAGAGATTAGAAGATATAGCATAAAGACAAAATTTACTAAGAGCTACAAAGGGTAGGATATTGTGGAGAGCCATGATCACCAAACACTGGAACAGACATAGCACATAGAAGAAGAAATTGAAGGACTTTCATTCCAACCTAATAACTGATACCAGATCTGTAGACCCCCTTAAAGTCTCACTTTAGGAGAGATTTCATCACACAATTCACAAAGGGTGTGGCAGAAATACACTGTACATAATGGTAAGACATTAGTGGCAATGGTGTCTTCATCTAGCTAATGTGTTACCATTATGTTGAAGGTATTTCTGCCACACCCTGTATAATGAGTTAATTCTGCTAGCTACCTACTTTGAGATATCAAAATCCATGATAGATGCTGCATGTCCATGCCATTGATGAATCAGCTGACCATCTCTTGTGTCCCACAATCTGACTACACCATCCAGACCAACAGTGAACAGCTGTTGACCATTGTCCATCCATTTTAACTTTATGACTGATTCCTGGAAAAGAAAAAGTTTTTCAGATGACATATAAGGAAAAGAAAATTTAAAGGACATAAATTTTCGACAAAACATTAAAGATGGACCCTAGAATTGGACAATCAGAATTCTGGTGGACTCTCCTCTATGGTACTTAGACTTTATGAATTTAATCGCATTACTAGATTGGCAGCAATGTCTCCTCAATTTACAACTGAATTGGCTAGATATGATCGTAAGTTCTATGTTAACAGTTTCTTCTATTGCACTTCTTGCATGTGGAACTCTTCTGGCTTCTTGCTTCCTAGTCAATTTCGATCTTCAAAAATTTAAATGCAATGTCAATCGTTATTTTTTGTCTTCTTAATTAATGTTCTTTTATTGACCTGTCTCCTTAATAGTAATTTTTTCTCATTCTCTAACACTTGGTAACACCTTGCGGAATTAAAATATTGTGTACATTTGCTAAAAAAGGGGAAACATGCAGAAAGAAAATATACATGTGTCAATAATATATATTTACAGATATATCTATATACAAATCAAATTAAGTCCTAAGAACCAATTCTTTTGTTTGCATAAAGATGGTTGTTTTGGTTGATTTTTAATCAGTTTATCCCAAGCAAGGCAATAAAGCCACAAGGGGTTACTGAATGTGAAAGAATATAAGAAAAAAAACATTATTAAAGTGCAAGAAGAATAACAGAACATGAATTAAAAAGACAGAAAATAATGATTGACATTACATTTAATTTTTTGAAGATCAATGTTGGCTGAAAAGCATGAAACCAAAAGAGAATTTCACAAGTGAGAAATGCAATAGAAGAAACTGTTAGCATAGAATTTATGGTTACATCTAGCGGCCAATTCAAGTGTAAATTGATGAGACCTAGCTGCCAATCTAGTACTGCACTTAAATTCATGGAATCTAAGTACCATAGTGAAAAGTTCATCAGAACAATTGCCACATAAATATTTATAGAAAAGGCACAGGAGAGCAATGTTCTGGTAGTAGGAAAGTGACTGGAGCCAAGATGCCAAGTCAGAACCAATAATATTGCAGATTCTTCTATGGATCTTATCAAGAATTCTAAACAGGAACACCAGACCTGATATGGCAACAATATATTTCTCAAGGACTTTTCAGATTGGAATGCAATCCACTCGAAACTGAGAACACATTCTCATGGAAAGATGATGCACATCCAAATTTTTAATAAAATGTTCTAAATTTGCAGTAGATCCCAATGTGATGCAGCACTGATAACTGGTTAACCGATTCTATATTATTTTGTGTGCTTTTTTTCTTTTCATATTGCCAAATATTGTAGTTATTGATTTTGTCTTGTCTCTTTTAATTATGTCTTTTTTTATAGCCCCTAATGAAATTTTGGCCCCTTTCAGAATTGTTAGAATCCAAAAATTCTTGGTCAATAGAAAGAACAAACAACCTGTCTAAATAAGCAGGAGGAAGAAACAACAGAAAATTTGTTTTTTCCTTAATAGGTGTAGATAAGTTTGCCTATCATCCGCTTCATATTCCACCCCAGTTTTTTGAACAGGAGTAGAGGTTTATCCCTTGTTTTCTGTTTAGGATTGGATTTCCAATCCTTTCTAAAGTATACTTCAACTTTATACTTCTAATTTCTCTGCCAGAATTCTGAAATTTTATTTACTATTTATTTTTCTTCAATAGGTGTAGATAAGTTTGCTTGTTGCTCGGTTCATATACCTCCCCAGTTTTTTGAACAGGAGTAGAGATTTATCCTTCATTTCCTGTTTAGGATTGGGTTTCCAGTTCCTTCTAAAGTTTTCTCACTCCCTTTCACTCCCCGTGGCATCACTGCCTTGCTTAGGTTGAAATGATTAAAAAAACAAAAACAAAAAATGGCTGTGGAGAAAGTTATAGAACTAAAATTATTTATTACAAAAAAGTTTGGCATCGAAAATTAGAACAAAATAGTCAATGCACCTTTTCAGCTGGAGCAAATCACCAACTTTCATGAAGATGCAAAATAACCTGTAATAAAAACAACAAAGATGAGGATATTAGTCCAATGAATTTGTGGAATAATCCCCCACTTACGTGAAAATTCCAACTGTTACGAATTTTGCCTGCTTGAATATCCCATAAATAGACACTTCCTTTTAAGGTTCCAATAGCTGCCCATGGTTGGCTGTAAAAAGAACAAAATTAAAAACTTGATTCAACAGAAAAAAAAGTGTAACCAATGTCAATTTTCAAATGATACTCTATTTAAGAAAAGACTCTGTCCATAAGTAAATTTCATGATTCATCTGCAACCTTAAAACTAATAAGTCCGTACATATTTTTTTATTCTACTTTCCAACAATATCATTTCTGTGATGATGAACTGAAGATAAACCATTCTTATTTCAGGTTCAAATAAAATTGGATCATCCCACCTCAAATCAACCAATGGCTACAGGTGTCCCTCTCAGAAAAATCAGGGAAAATTCACATATGTTTCTTTATCAAATTCATTGATAAATCCCAAATATTAGATCTATATTTTTAATACTTTTTAATCCAGAGCATCTTTAAATTTAATTGCATTTAGTTAAACAAGGTTTTCAACAAAATTCTGACATTCATAGCTTCAAGGAGACTGTATAGATTTGAAACTTGGTGACAACTGTTGATATTTATGGTAGACTAGCAGTAGAGCCCGGCGTTGCCTGGGGATGTAACAGTAAGAGTTAGATCAAGTATCGACCATCATAAAGATTGAAAAATAAAATTGACAAAGATTATTGTTTAAGGTTGATGGACACACATGTCTTAGTTTTTTTTTTTTTTTACGAATTGGTCAAACCCAAACTCAAACAAAAACATTATTTTTAATCGTTATGAGTCTCCAGATTGAATAGAATAATTTTATAAACAATTGTCTTGTAAATGGAATTTTTAAAGCATTCTGAATGTAAAAATAAAGAAAAAAGTGTGCAAGACAATAAGAAACACTACATGCCAAAAAAAAAAAAGTGGATGTTTGTTTTATCGGCTGAAAAATGTAGGAAATCCAATCCAATATATAAAGGAACACACACACACAACCAACCTTGGTTTTATAATAAGTATAACTCGATATGAGTTGTTCCCCTTTCTTTCTGGCGACAGAATTGTGTTTTATCGTGTTTTCAAATTGATTTCGTGCAAAAACAATTGTGTTTTTCCTATTTTTGGTGCTGTCAGAACCACCAAGAAGGTAATTTTACGCAGTCCTGTGAAGTTTTGTTGAAATCGGTTGAAAATGTAGGAAACCGATCCAATATATAAACGTACAGACACACACACACACACACACACACAAAATCTGCATTTTATAATAAGTAAGATTACAATAATATAAACAGCTTACATATATTGTCTTATTTACTTTTATTTTGATAAGGACCTGAAAATGGGTGAAATACAAAAAAACATTGTCCACTTTGAGAGCTTCTCATTTACAAAGCATTTCAGACTCAGCATTTAAATTAGATTGCATGCTATTTATGGCCTAAAAGATTATTTCTGTCGCAACCATATCCATTCTTGTTAAAGGAATGTCAGTATTATTGTTTAAAAATTGCTTCATTTTTTTAGCATCTTTAAAATTGACTATTTTCATAGCATCAGCAAACCAGTTAAGCACTCTTAGAAAGTTTTTTCTATATTTTTTACTACATATTTTTACATATCTGAAGATCATGTAACAGAAGTTTTGTTTTATGGACAAACTTCTAAGGTTAAAACATTTTTCTAGAGTATCTTGTCAAACTGAAATCATAGTTTTGTTGATTTTGACACTTTATAATTTGAAACTTAAGAAAATATGAAGCTGAAAGTTGGTGCTCTTGTAATTTTCTATGCAAATAAACTATTTTTGGCTTCATTTTAGCTTTGTTCCAAATATTTTAAAGCCTACGGGTCCTTAAAAATGATTTTGAACTTGGAAATGAGCAGCAATCATTATCATTATTTATACTTCTACCACAACAGGCAATGATTAACACTTTGAGCACTGACTATCACTTTACCGGTGGTAGAGAAAAATGACATAATTCCCAGTCACCGGTTGAACAGTGGTAGAGAAAAATGATGTAATGCCCAGCCACTGGTTAAACGGTGGAAAAACACTTGTAGCTATTTTTATATCTACCGTGAAACATTACATACCAATTATTTACAAATTTTAACTCAGGAGCTCAAGCAGAATGGTTAAAATTGCTCATGAATGCAGGGCTCGAAGGGTTAAGCAATATGATAAGCATTCATGCATGTTGTCTGCTACAGGAACAAAAGGTCCAAATAGTTCTACATGAGCAGTTGTTTTTTTTTTGTACAGAGAAGCTCCTTTGTCACCATAAAGTGCTATAGTTCTGCTGGACAAAGAGTGATGACATTACCAAGATGTTGGATTCTGAGATACATAATAAGGAAAGGGGGCTTGGAGAATCCAACACTCATAAGATGTACTGAAGGCAAGTGGGACAGAGTGGAACAGTGAGTAACCTACTTCACGAGTTAGTGTAAATGGACAGTAGAAAAGGAACTGGGTGGGATAGCGATGAAACATTCATTACTTAGAGCTACTAAGGATAGAAAGCCGTGGAGAGCCATGATCGCCGATATCCTGAAGAGACACAGCACATAAAAGAAGCCACAAACAGGTATTGGTATCTTCCATGAAGACAAACATTTTTTATTTTTAATCATTTTAATCCAAGCAAGGTGATAAAGCCACTAAGACTTAAGGGGGTTACTGAGTGTGAAAAGAAATGAGAAAATGTTTTTTAGGAGAGAGAGGACAATAAAAGAATAGGAATCAAGGAAACAGATGACTACGATTAATGTTGCACTTAAATCTTTTAAGATCATAGTTAACAGGTAATCAAGAAGCCGAAAGAGAGTTCCACAAGTGGAAAATATAAGAGAAGAAACTGTTAGCATAGAACTTATGGTTGCATCTAGCAATTTCAATAGAGAAATTATAAGACCTAACTGCCAATCTAGTACTGTGCTTAAATTTGTGATGTCAAGGTGCCAAAGAAGAAAGCTCATTGCAACAATTACCATTAAAATATTTATAGAAAAGCCATGATATAACTATGCTATGGCAGTGGGAAAGTGATTGAAGCCAAGATGCCAGGTCAGAATCAATAAAATTGCAGATTCTTCTTGAGAGTATATGTGTATAAATGTAATGCTTCTAGTCTCCCCATAACAACAAAATAAAATCCAAAATAATTTATTCAGAATTTGTAGCCTTTAATATTTATGTGAAGATGGAAGACATACATTCAAGCTCTTTCAATACCCTATTTCATATTCAATGTGAAACAAAAAGCTTGTAAAATATCTCAAAATAGAAGAGTGAACCTTTCCGACAAAACCAACAAATCAAAATATTTTATTCTACCCGCCAATTCTAGTACAACTACAATTGAAAAGAATTTATCTAAGCTTAACATGAAATTTGTTAGAACTGCTTCTAAAACAATACAAAATAAAATAATAAGCTAAAACTTGAAGGAAGAATTTATTCTATCACCTGTAATGATTACTATAAGGAATACATAGAAGAAACCTCAAGGAATTTAAATAAAAGATTATATGAACACAAAAGGGATCTGTTGTAAAACAACGCACTAAATGCATTAGTTCATCACTCTAATGAGTTGGACCATAATTTTCATTTTATAATTGGTACTATAAATAATTGTTACTACAAATAAAGAAAAAGAAACTAAATGAAATTAGACTATATACTCAAAACCTATATTTAAAAAAAAAATTTAATTTAAAGTATTAACGTATCTCCTCTCTTTCATGTGTATGTGAAGTCACATCAAGTAAACATTACAAAAAGGATCTTTTACAAAACACACAATGCATTAGTTGCCTACCATAATGAGTCCGACCATAATTTTGATTAAAAAAAATGCTACTTGAATTAAAAGGAGAACAAATTCACTAAGATGAAAGGGTATATATAGAAAGTGCTTTAATCACTAGATCAGCCACTGTAAATTTGTGTTTCTGTTCTTACAACATTTCACTTTTCTTGGCAGAAATTCTATTATCGCAATGTGGGATATTTAATAATAAAAGTGATAAAAACATAAACAAGAAGAAAAAGAAACTAAATAAAATTCGTTGGACTATATAACCAAACACATATAAAAAAAAAAATTAATTTAAAAGTTTAAAATTTCATTACCCACTCCCTTTTGGCCAGATGTTTATTCACATCAACGTAAACATTACTTTAGTGTTTTCATGAAGTTCTAAAAAGATGAAATATGTCACCTGAAAAAGTTTTCTCAGCTTTGTCATTAATTTTCCTAACAATGTAAATCTTAAGTAGATAAAAATATACTTACGTTTTGGAGAAAGCAACAGATTCTATGGAATTTTCAGCATCTTCGTCTTCTTCATTTGTACTAAGGTCAAAAGCATTCACAACCTGGCCAGAAAAAAATTCAAATATTTGATGCAAAACTTCAACAGAGGAAAGAGAAGTAAAATGTAGCATAAATATATATATATATATATATATATATATATAAATAAAATAGTAAGATATAAAATCCGTGTTCTTATAGATATTTTATTTTTACAAAATGATACTGTCATAAGGAAAATATGTTCAATTTGAGTAGAATATTCTAAACCATGGAAACGTGATTTTAGCTTTTTAAAACCCAAAATTTTAAAAAGTTACTCCAAAATTGCTTGAAGATGAAATGGAACTAATGCTTTTAATTTATTTGCAAAAAATAAAATTAGGGTTTTAGCTTCTATTTTTTTTGAAACATGGTTGGAACTGTGTAGTGAAAATAACCATATTTTTAAATCAATTAATTTATAATATATATACCTATATATATATATATATATATATACTATATATATATATATATATATATATATATATATATATATATATATATATATATATATATAATAAAAAAGAAAGAACAGTAAGATATATAATCCAGTGTTCTTATTGATATTTTTATTTTTTACAAAATAGTGCTCAATGTAAATTTATAGAGCATAAATATTATAAATTAACTGATTCAAAAAATTGGTTTTTTTTGAACAGGAATTACCATGTTTGAAAAAACTTCAAATTTAATTATATAATTAAAATTGAATTTGTTTCATCTTCAAGCAAACTTTGGAATCCAAAATTTGCTTGAAGATGAAACAGATTAATGCTTTTAATTCAATTACATAATTAAATTTGTAGTTTTTAGCTTCAGTTTTTGAAACATGGTAATTCCTGTGTAGCGAAGAAACCATATTTTAAATCAGTTAATTTATAATACATATATAAATATATATAAATATAAATATATAAATAAATATAAATAAATAAATAAATATGAAATGAGATGAATATGGGTAGGGGGAAGGGAAAAATGTCCAATTTATCAAACAAAACAAAATAAAAAAAGAAACTCAGAAAACTTCTATGTTTTCGCATATAAGATATACATTTTTAACACAGAACATAATTAAGACCATCAAGAAGAGCAGACATAGATGAGCTGACCACATCTCTCATCTCAGAGGCAATATGTGGACTGTTAGAGCGACAGACTGGACACTAATGCAGTGGAAAAGAACTAGAGAATGGCCAAAGGCAAGTAGGTGCAATGATCTGACCCATTATCTTGGTCTCACATGCCCCAGTATGGTCACACATAGGTGGAGGTCAAGCTTGGGTTCTGGGTCCCCCAACAGGCAATAGAAGTGCTTGGATTTGGAGATGTACATAGTTTCGTTAATTTGAATGTAATATTTATAATACAAGTATAAATTTCAAATGTCCAATATATTTGACTAAAGTGTTTAAAGGAATTAAAATGAAAAAAAATATTACTACACATTCAGGTGGAGGAAGATTGGCGCTTGTTTAGGTGCATATGCGGATGAAGAATATGTGTGTAAAAGCAAGTGATATATTTAAATTTTCATTTCTCAATCTTTTAGCAAACTCCAAAATACATACAGATGTGGAAATTTTACAAGATTTTGACATAAGAATTTAGCACAATTCTTGGCTTGGATGCAAGAGTTTGAACAGCTTATAGAGTCACCCTGTAATATTTATGTTATGTACTTTACCTATGAACACTAATGGGTGTGTCCCAGTCCTCATAAATAAATTGGACACTATTGTAAATGGGGGTAATATGCTGTCTAAGTAGTCCATCATTAGCAGTGGTTTACCTACTTCAAGCCACTGGCAAATATTGTATTTTGTTGATGTTATAAAGATTCCAATTTAATTTCTAAACTCTGTTTTGTTTATTCCTCATTCAGTAAATCTTCCTAGGTTACAAAAGATAGATAGATAGATAGATAGATAGATAGATAGATAGATATTAACACACTAAGATAGATAGATAGATAGATATTAACACACTAAGATAGATAGATAGATATTAACACACTAAGATAGATAGATAGATAGATAGATATTAACACACTAAGATAGATAGATAGATATTAACACACTAAGATAGATAGATAGATATTAACACACTAAGATAGATAGATAGATAGATAGATATTAACACACTAAGATAGATAGATAGATAGATATTAACACACTAAGATAGATAGATAGATAGATAGATAGATAGATAGATAGATATTAACACACTAAGATAGATAGATAGATAGATAAGATAGATAGATAGATAGATAGATAGATATTAACACACTAAGATAGATAGATAGATAGATATTAACACACTAAGATAGATAGATAGATAGATATTAACACACCTAAGATAGATAGATAGATATAGATAGATTAACACACACTAAGATAGATAGATAGATAGATAGATATTAACACACTAAGATAGATAGATAGATAGATATTAACACACTAAGATAGATAGATAGATAGATAGATAGATATTAACACACTAAGATAGATAGATAGATAGATATTAACACACTAAGATAGATAGATAGATAGATAGATAGATAGATATTAACACACTAAGATAGATAGATAGATAGATAGATAGAGAGATATTAACACACTAAGATAGATAGATAGATAGATAGATAGATAGATAGATAGATAGATATTAACACACTAAGATAGATAGATAGATAGATAGATAGATATTAACACACTAAGATAGATAGATAGATAGATAGATAGATATTAACACATAAGATAGATAGATAGATAGATAGATAGGATGATATTAACACACTAAGATAGATAGATAGATAGATAGATAGATATTAACACACTAAGATAGATAGATAGATAGATAGATAGATAGATAGATAGATAGATAGATATTAACACACTAAGATAGATAGATAGATAGATAGATATTAACACACTAAGATAGATAGATAGATAGATAGATATTAACACACTAAGATAGATAGATAGATAGATAGATAGATAGATATTAACAGACTAGGATGGATAGATAGATATTAACAGAGATGGATGGATAGATAGATAGATAGAAACAGACTAGGATGGATAGATAGATAGATAGATAGATAGATATTAACAGACTAGGATGGATAGATAGATAGATAGATAGATATTAACAGACTAGGATGGATAGATAGATAGATATTAACAGACTAGGATGGATAGATAGATAGGATTAACAGACTAGGATAGATAGATAGATATTAACAGACTAGGATGGATAGATGGATATTAACAGACTAGGGATGGATAGATAGATAGATATTAACAGACTAGGATGGATAGATAGATAGATAGATATTAACAGACTAGGATGGATAGATAGATAGATAGATATTAACAGACTAGGATGGATAGATAGATAGATAGATATTAAGACTAGGGATAGATAGATGATATTAACAGACTAGGATGGATAGATAGATAGATATTAACAGACTAGGATGGGATAGATAGATATTAACAGACTAGGATGGATAGATAGATAGATATTAACAGACTAGGATGGATAGATAGATAGAGATTAACAGACTAGGATGGATAGATAGATAGATATTAACAGACTAGGATGGATAGATAGATAGATAGATATTAACAGACTAGGATGGATAGATAGGATAGATATTAACAGACTAGGATGGATAGATAGATAGATAGATATTAACAGATGGATGGATAGATAGATAGATATTAACAGACTAGGATGGATAGATAGATAGATAGATAGATAGATAGATATTAACAGACTAGGATGGGATGATAGATAGATATTAACAGACTAGGGATGGATAGATAGATAGATAGATATTAACAGACTAGGATGGATAGATTAACAGACTAGGATGGATAGATAGATAGATATTAACAGACTAGGATGGATAGATAGATAGATAGATATTAACAGACTAGGGAGGGATAGATAGATAGATAGATATTAACAGACTAGGATGGATAGATAGATGATATTAACAGATAGGATGGATAGATAGATAGATAGATATTAACAGACTAGGATGGATAGATAGATAGATAGATATTAACAGACTAGGATGGATAGATAGATAGATAGATTAACAGATAGGATGGATAGATAGATAGATATTAACAGACTAGGATGGATAGATAACAGACTAGGATGGATAGATAGATAGATAGATAGATATTAACAGACTAGGATGGATAGATAGATAGATATTAACAGACTGGGATGGATAGATATTAATAGATATTAACAGACTGGGATGGATAGATAGATATTAACAGACTAGGATGGATAGATAGATAGATATTAACAGACTAGGGATGGATAGATAGATAGATATTAACAGACTAGGATGGATAGATAGATAGATAGATATTAACAGACTAGGATGGATAGATAGATAGATAGATATTAACAGACTAGGATGGATAGATAGATAGATAGATATTAACAGACTAGGATGGATAGATAGATAGATAGATAGATATTAACAGACTAGGATGGATAGATAGATAGATAGATATTAACAGACTAGGATGGATAGATAGATAGATAGATATTAACAGACTAGGATGGATAGATAGATATTAACAGACTAGGATGGATAGATAGATAGATATTAACAGACTAGGATGGATAGATAGATAGATAGATATTAACAGACTAGGAGGGATAGATAGATAGATAGATATTAACAGACTAGGATGGATAGATAGATAGATATTAACAGACTAGGATGGATAGATAGATAGATAGATATTAACAGACTAGGAGGGATAGATAGATAGATAGATATTAACAGACTAGGATGGATAGATAGATAGATAGATATTAACAGACTAGGATGGATAGATAGATAGATAGATATTAACAGACTAGGATGGATAGATAGATAGATATTAACAGACTAGGATGGATAGATAGATATTAACAGACTAGGATGGATAGATAGATAGATAGATAGATATTAACAGACTAGGATGGATAGATAGATAGATATTAACAGACTAGGATGGATAGATAGATATTAACAGACTAGGATGGATAGATAGATATTAACAGACTAGGATGGATAGATAGATATTAACAGACTAGGATGGATAGATAGATAGATATTAACAGACTAGGATGGATAGATAGATAGATATTAACAGACTAGGATGGATAGATAGATAGATAGATATTAACAGACTAGGATGGATAGATAGATAGATAGATATTAACAGACTAGGATGGATAGATAGATAGATAGATATTAACAGACAAGGATGGATAGATAGATAGATAGATATTAACAGACTAGGATGGATAGATAGATAGATTAACAGATAGGATGGATAGATAGATAGATATTAACAGACTAGGATGGATAGAGATAGATAACAGACTAGGATGGATAGATAGATAGATAGATATTAACAGACTAGGATGGATGGATAGATAGATAGATAACAGACTAGGATGGATAGATAGATAGATATTAACAGACTAGGATGGATAGATAGATAGATAGATATTAACAGACTAGGATGGATAGATAGATAGATAGATATTAACAGACTAGGATGGATAGATAGATAGATAGATATTAACAGACTAGGATGGATAGATAGATAGATAGATATTAACAGACTAGGATGGATAGATAGATATTAACAGACTAGGATGGATAGATAGATAGATAGATAGATATTAACAGACTAGGATGGATAGATAGATAGATATTAACAGACTAGGATGGATAGATAGATAGATATTAACAGACTAGGATAGATAGATAGATAGATATTAACAGACTAGGATAGATAGATAGATAGATATTAACAGACTAGGATAGATAGATAGATAGATATTAACAGACTAGGATAGATAGATAGATAGATATTAACAGACTAGGATAGATAGATAGATAGATATTAACAGACTAGGATAGATAGATAGATAGATAGATATTAACAGACTAGGATAGATAGATAGATAGATAGATAGATAGATAGATAGATAGATAGATAGATAGATAGATAGATAGATAGATATTAACAGACTAGGATAGATATTAACAGACTAGGATAGATATTAACAGACTAGGATAGATAGATAGAACCTGAACTGTAATAGATAATGTTATATACTGTACCTATGAACATTAATGGTTATGTCCCAATCCTCATAAATACATTGAACACTATTGTAAATGGGGGTAATATGCTGTCTAAGTAGTCCACCATTAGCAGTGGTTTACCTACTTCACGCCTCTGGCGAGTATTGTATTTTGTTGATGTTATAAAGATTACAATTTTATTTCCAACCTCCGTTTTGTTTATTCCTCATTCAGTAACCTTTTCTAGGTTACAACAATTTATAAATTAAATTTTCTTAATATTTAATTTGCATACTTAAAAGCTGCTTGAAAATGATCAGAATGTTCTGTGTAACAGGCTGCCAATGTAATTAAGACAAATGAAAAAGGGTTGGGCATTTTATTTTTCCCCCCGCAAGGATTTTGGTGAACAATAATAAGGATTAAAGATATTAATGTCAAAAGATATCACCCTGAGCATCTAAACAATTTTACTTGTAGAAGGCATTTTCAATCTGGTTATATAACTGTGATTATTAGGGAAAAAGTATGGCTACTCAATTTGCCATAATGTGTATTACCAAGTCCGTGATTAAACACAGGACTAGAAAAAAAACAAAACAAAAATAACTTACTTTTGCACGAATTATGCAAAACAAAGATTTATCTCAATTTCTAGAAAGGTTGACAGTAATATCCCATTGAAACATTGGTTCATGTATGATCACCAAGGTTAAGCAATGTCAAGCATGGTCAGTACCTAGATGGGAGACAGCTAGAGAATACCAGTTGCTGTAAGTTTGGATGCTCAGGTGATGTAATGGCTAACATCTCGAAAATGGAATTTGGTGAGTTGAGGTACAATTTCAGTTGGGTTTGTTATATTCACTTATGTGTAAATATCCTCAGGGAAAACTAATGAATCCACCTGTTCTCCCCCCACACAAGGGTTAATTAGTAGAACTTGTATCAGTAAAAAACATGATTATCTCAAAAGGAATTCTTACAATCTAAAAATATTTTCCGGCTTTAAATAACCTGCAAAGGGTTGATAAATCGTAAAAAAAAACAGATCAATCAACCAAAACGATTTCTAAAAAAAACACAGGATTGTAAGTTTTGATCATTTGTGTGCCAATGTAAATCCTGATTTTGTGTCCACAGATACATTCTTTAAATCAAACCATCAGATGTTCAGCCAGCTTGGTGGTGTGGTTGTATTTATTTATTTTTTTTTTTATTTAGAATTTTTCAAACAGGGTACTTTGAATATTATCATGCCGCCATATAGAGATAAAATATTTCCCTTTTTTGCTGATTTACAAACTGGTCACAGATTTACAACACAATATATTATAAAGGTAACATATTTACAACACAATACATTATAAAGTTAACATACTGAATTTTCAATCTGGGACCAGTTCTGAAAAATAGTTAACTTGTTTTGCAAAAAGGGAAAAATTTCTGTGTACACATGCCAGCATAGTAAAGCTCAAAGTTTAAAATTTTTTTAATAAAAAACACTAGATTAAGTCAGTACAATTGATCAAATGAAGATTTTGAAAAATCATTAAAATAGTAAATATGAATAAAATACTTTGACCAAATTTTAGTTGATTTAAAAAATATGTCAAGCAACAACAGGTCATCTGCCTTAGTTCCCTTTGGTTAAATGCAAAAAAAAAAAAAAAATAAAAAAAAATAAAATAAAATTGATTTGAATTCCTAAGCATTAGAAATATGCAAATGATGAAATTGCATACATTTAGAAAAATGACTTATCTGTTTTAGTTTGTAATTTACAATGCAAATATCTGTGCAGGTCAGTTTGAAATGCTGTGCAGAAGATGAGACAGAAATAGAAACCATCCAACAACCACCCCCTAAAAAAAAAAACACAGACAAAACGTCACCTGCCTGAACGGTGAGCAATTCAATTCTACAGAGAGGCTTAAAATTCTACTCACCTTTCCACTGTTGCTGTTTGAAATGAAAAACTTTAAATCAGAAGAACCGCTAAGCAACAAGGAATTATCTTGGTTGAAATCCAGACATGTAACACTTGTAGAATGAACTGAAAAACCAAAAGAAAAAACAATTAGAATGACTGCAATGGCTTAAAAATAAATTGATTGGTAAGATTGTCTACATTCCCTCATATCTGCAATGATAATGTAATTGACACATCATGTATCAAATACATAATGTATTTGAGAAGATATAAAATACACTTTTCTCCCAAAATATTAGAAATAAATAAATTTGTTTTTAACCAAATAAAGAACCTTTCTAAAAAAAAAAAAAAAAAAAAAAAAAATAAGAGGAGAGTCTGGTGTTGCCTGGAATAAAAGAACAAGTTCAGTAAATAAATAAAACTATTATTAAACAAAAACAAAGCTTCAGTAGTAGTCAATGTACCATATAATAATTTTTTTTTAAATATCTCTTGCAGAAATAAGACATGTGACTTATATGCCTGTAGATCTTATATATCTGTAGTCATAAAATGTGGAAGTAAATAAATAATTTTAGAATTCAAATATTTTAACTCCCTGTGATGTGAAGATTTGGATGAGGAGACTGCATGATAGAATTGTTTGAAAATCCTTCCTCGTCATGAAACAACTGTGACTACCAAATTAAAATAATTCATTTTAAACTCAACCGTTCAAATCTGTCTGAAAAATTTTTGAGTCATCATGCATTTGATGGCAACATTAAATAATTCAAAAGAAACACATTTAAAAAAATGTCCAGTTTTTAAGCCTCTTTTCCTGACTACTCACTTTTTTCTTGATTTAGTGCTACAAGAGATAGGAAGCTGTGGAAAGCCATAAATGGACACAGCACATAAAAGAAGAATCTCATTTATTTTTTGGTGCAGCTAAAATTTGCTATCGCCAGATATATAATGATTAGAGTGAATGAAAGCTTAAACATATCCTACCTGTGATATCATGGGTGATATAAGCAGATAGAAATTAAATAAATAAGATTATTAATGTGGCATCATTTCAGAATAAAAAGCAACTGTGCAACATGCAAGCATCCAAGTATTAACCAGAGAGAGAGAGAAATAGGGTTGATTTGAAGAAAGAATTAAAGTGAATTTCAACTTACAATTCATTTCCTGCAAAGTGCTTTGTTCTTTCAGTCCGACAACTCTGAGGTTACCATTTTCATAGCCTATACATATACGCTTACCTGAAAATAAAAAAGATAGCAAGACTATGTTAGCAGTAATATAAACAATGAACAAGGCTTTTGATTTAGAAAGTCAATTCCTGATTAACATATTTATTGAATGAATTTTAATTTTCATTGTATAATGCTCAGTATATGCAATGAATGAAGAAGCAATGCAATAACTACATAGACAAGTAACAAGACTATGATTTAATTTTTGAGTAATATTTCTTTCATTCGCCAGAGAAGAAAAAAAATAATCTTAACGGGACAAAAATATGATCTAAGGGCGATAACTCTTCCTTACAAATTCGACATTAAGAAACCATTTAAAAAAAAAAAAAAAAAAAAGTTAAAAACAAAATATCGTCTTTTTAGTAGCGAAATAAAAGCAGCCGTTTAAAAATATATCATTTTTGTACTTGTTCATGCAGTACCAATACAAGGCCCTTGATCCACCCAAAGTAGAGGGTTAAGGAATGTGTTTTTTATAAAGATGTAAAAAAGAGAGGAGGTGAGAGGTGCAGATTATGTGGATATATAGGGTAGATAACATTTTTTGTTTTGTTTTTTTTAATAGAGTTCACCGCAAGCAAGGCAATAAAGCCACTAAGTCACAAGGGATTAACAGATGTGGAAGAATTAGAAAAGAGAAACATTGCTAAGGAGCAAAAACAAAAGAAGAGTAATCAACAGGACAGTAGATAGTGATTGAGATTGCATTTAAATATTTGAAGATCAAAGTTGGCTGGAAAGCATGGAGCCGGAAGGGAGTTCCATAAGCAAATTGTGTGAGAAAAGAAATTGTTAGTTTAGAACTTGCAGTTACATCTAGCCAACTCAACTGTAAATTGATGAGACCTTATCGTCAGTCTAGTACTGCGCTTAAATTCACAAAGACTAGATGCCATAGCAAAGAGGTCATCCAAACAATTACCATGAAAATATTTATAGAAAAAATACAGGGAGCCAATTTTATGGTGGTGGGTTTAGTTTGAATGGGTTATTTATTTACTTGTCCTTGCTCACCCCTCCTTTTTTACTTGTTCTTGCTCACTCTCTCCTTTTTTCAGTCCTTGCTCACCTTCTCCTTTATTGCTTGTTCTTGCTCACCCTCTCCTTTTTTCCCTGTCCTTGCTCACCCTCTCCTTTTTTCCTTGTCCTTGCTCACCCTCTCCTTTTTTGCTTGTTCTTGCTCACCCTCTCCTTTTTTACTTGTCCTTGCTCACCCTTTACCTTTTTACTTGTCCTTTCTCACCCTCTACTTTTTTACTTGTTTTTGCTTACCCTCTACTTTTCTACTAGTTCTTCCTCACCCTTTCCTCTTTTTACTTGTCCTTGCTCACCTTCTCCTTTTTTTACTTGTCCTTTCTCACCCTCTCCTCTTTTTACTTGTTCATGCTCTCCCTCTATTTTTTACTTGTCCTTGCTCACCCTTTACTTTCCCTTGCTCACCCTCTACTTTTTTTTTTTTTACTTGTCCTTGCTCTACCTCTATTTTTTATCTTAATACAGCTATGTTCTACTGGACCATGTGAACTCAATGAGACCTTTGATACAGTTCACAATGGAGAAAGAGAGTAACAGCATGCTCCTATTCCTGGATGTTCTAATATCTCAAACAGAGCATGGGTTCAAGACATCCGTATACTGTAAACTGACATTCACCAGACAGTACCTCAATTTCAACTCCCACCATCCATACGGCGTAAAGAAAGAGATTGTCCACTGCTTACAACACTGAGCAAAAGTCATAAATGGTGATCCAGAGACATTAGATAAAGAATTGGTCAGTATAAGCAGTACCCTACAACGTAATAACTACTCTAGGTACATGGAAGCAGCCTCAATAAACTGGGATAGGCGGGTACAACAAGAGGAGGACAACAACACTCGGAAAACAGTCTGCCTGCCTTATGTTAAGGGGTTATCAGAGATATTTACAAAGGCTCTGCAAACCATATAACATCAGGACAACCTTCAAAAGCTGGATGACACTTTGCAGATATCTCACCTGATTAAGACCCCCCACCCCACCATAGAGGAGAACATGACTAAAGACCATGTGTACGCTATCCTGTGCAGCTGCGGAAAGAAATATAAAGGTGAGATAGGCCGCCCCTTTAAGGTAAGGCTTCAAAAACACCAGAAAGCTGTAACATGAGGGGAAGTGGAAAAATCAGGCATGGCTGACCACATATGGAGAAAAAAGGGATATCACTGTAATAAGGAGTGCCAGAGAAAAACAAGAATAATGAAAATTGCTATATGAGCTATGGTAAAAAACGGTTTCTGAAGACATTAGGTTTATAATTCCCAGAAATTCATACACTGATGTCCTCAAGGACACATGGCACAGTGGATAAAGGCATTAGATCCAGTGACATGACCCAAAGAGTGTGAGTTCAATACCTGGTTAAAGCAGTGGAGAACTTGGAGAGGGGAATTAACTGATGACATCCGTTAGACATGGCACGTGGAACTATACCTTTTCAACTTCAAAATTATAATAATCAACTTCAAAATGGACTTATTTTCAGGTAAAAAAAATAATCAACTTCAAAATGGATTCATCAACTTCAAAATGAGAAATAATCAACTTCAAATTGAGAATTAATATAATACTAATAAATTTATTCTTTTATTTTTATTTAAAAGGGATAAAAAAAAATATATAAACGATCCTAAGAAATTTATTTTAAAGATTACATTAGCTAAGTTAATTATGGAGGGAAGTAATCATCTGTATTCCAGATACGAAGTTAGTGCAAGTCTCAGGGGAAATATTATTAATTGCCTCAGATCATCGCTTCTAACTTGCTGAGGCAGAATTCTTTAGTAGTTAAAGATCCTTGGCCATCACCTCTTAAAATCCCAACAATTGAGTCTGCCATACTTCTTTTTACATCAGCTTTAATGACTGACCAAACTTTTTCAATGGGATTTAACATCGGACTATAGGGGGCAAGTCTGAAAATTTGGTGTTGCCTAAATTTATCCTCCTCCACAACTTCTTCAATTGAAGTATGGCAAGGAGCGTTATCAATAACTAAGACAACTCACCTTTCATAAATTTCATTTGCCTTTCTAAGGCACTCCCTGGTCCATTCTTTCGCATCCTCTTTTTTGAAAGAACCTCTTTTAATTTTATGATGAATTAATCCATTATTACTAATACATCCAATAACATGGATGTTATTTCCCCTGGATCCGACCGCGACTGTAGTGCACCTTGTACCTTTTTTAGAGCAACCTTCTCTTCTTGAAATATGGAGATTAAAATTAGTTTCATCCATATAAAGAATTGGCACACTTTGGGACTGAAATTCTAATAAAGCTACTGTGTAATTCTTACATTTCGCCTTATTGACATTATTATTGGCAGCTTCTGGTTCATAATGAACCGCTTTTAAAGTAAAGGCCATGGAGTCCAAGTGCTTTCTTATGCATTCTTTTGTCACACGAACCTCATACTTTTCGACCAACTTATTTACACTGTCTTGAAGAGTGACCCTAGCAGAGTTTTCAATTAATTTGGACATAAAATTCTTTTTCTCTTGCATAATTTTATATTTTCTTGCTCCTCCCCTAGAGTCACTCTTATCAGCACCCTGGTCTAACCAGCGGTACACTGTTGGCAGAGGCCCACCAATTGTTCTTGCCAGGTCTTTCCAATTTCCTGCTGCAGCATGTGCAGCTAAAATCTGGGCCTTTTTTTCGCCAGCCACAGTTTTGAGGTAAGTCCTCTTTGGACTTGTTGCTAATTCTTCTTCAGCTTTTTTGTAGAGGTTTCTCCAGCATCATCATCAATCATCATTTTTGCCCATACGGGATTTTCTCCTCCTACTTTTACTGTAGGCTCACCCAATGCTTTCTTGGCCTCTAAGTTGTTTGTATTTTGGTTTTTTTCTTCATCTATATAATGAAGATGAACAGTCAATTTCCTTACTCATGGGGTAAATTAATTGAAAAAAATAATTTTCAATTTACCAAAAAAATATCTCAATTTGAAGTTGTTTATTCCAATTTGAAGTTGTTTATTCTTATTTTGAAGTTGTTTATTTTTAGGTTTTTGACATTTTCTCAATTTTAAGTTGATTAATCCATTTTGAAGTTGATTGTTCCATTTTGGAGTTGATTGATCCAATTTGAAGTTGATTAATCCATTTTGGAGTTGATTAATTTTTTTACTTGAAAATAAGTCCATTTTGAAGTTGATTATTATCATTTTGAAGTTGAAAAGGTATAGAACAGTCTATGAAATAAAGGGTTCAGTTCGACATTACAACCAAGATGAAGGCCAGAGAGTACAATGGCAGAAACATTGTGATAAATATGGCAACAAAGATGAAGACAATAGTCCAAATAATGTAAATAATGATCTGCCATATTTTCCATCTCATCTTTGATTATATTCCCTTTGACTGTCTTAAGTGGTGACTAGTTTCCCCCCTTATGTAACAATATCTGCATAGTCCATTATATATAGTTCTTAGTCAGACTATGCTCTTGTAAATGACCAATTCAAAACCGTTAACCAAAATAACAAAAAATTTTTAATCATGTGTTTCAGGTTAACCAAAGCTTTCTGACCTTCATCAAAATGACAATAATTTAATTGAGGGTATGTGGTTTTGGGTCTGTCTTTGAGCATTTGATCTTCTTGCAAGGATGTGAGGGGTTCTGTCATGGCCCTCATGAGTCTGGTGTTTGTATAACTTATTGTCATCCTTATTGATTGATTAATATACTTTAATCCCGATTCTGCACTTTGAGATTACCTTTCAGGTCAACTCTTGTGGCATTTAGGTATTTTGACTTCCTGATGTGACACCAAGTACAAGACTTATTTTGGTATTTCTTAGGGTGAATCCAGTACATATTGGGGTCACCACAGATCAATTCCTCTTCAATAAAAGCAGAATATTAGATTTGATTCAGACATCTGGTATTTCCTGGTGTCAATCATATACTACAGACCAACAAGCCAGTGGGTATAAGCATTGTTTAAATTTTGCAGTTATCTTCTGGTCATGAGTTCAATATCTGTGTCAGGCACTGAAGTCCAGATATAAATTTTGCAGAATGAGCAGAAACATCAAAAAAAATTAAATAATAGTAATAATAATGGTAATATTAGCCAATTCCTTATAAGGAAACATTTGGTATTTATTGACCAAGCAGCAAAGTAATACTTTAAGTTGAACTTTATAAAATCTTTCTCTTGAAACAATTTTTCAGGAAAACAGGTTTAACAAGTACATTAGCTGTTATCATTCTTTCCAGTATTGATGGAGGTTTCCTTTCTAACCTTTTGTTTGAAGTAGTGTGGAATGAAGACGTCTTGATGATGTGTTTACTTTCTCTTCAAGTGACATATGATATCCATTTTAGTCAATAATTAATAAAACTGGACAATGCTTCATCTAATAAAAATTCAAAATAATATTACAACTTGTTTACTGATGGCCATAGACTGAGGCTCTGAGGAGATACAATGAAAAGCAAGTAAAATGAAGATGAAAGAAATACTAGTCAAAAATTAATAATGGCTGACAATGCTTCATCTAATAAAAATTCAAGATAATATTACTACTTGTTTACTGATGGCCATAAACTGAGGGTCTGAGGAGATGCAATGAAAAGCAAGTAAAATTAAGATGAAAGAAATAGTAGTCAAAAATTAATAATGGCTGGTAATGGTTCATCTAATAAAAATTCAAGATAATATTACTTGACCATTATGATAAAAAATAGTCTGAAAGATAATTTAGCCTAAAATACTTCATGTAGTGATTCGTTTGCATAGCTTAAATGTTGCACAAGATCACATGTATGGAGCACCAAGTGAGAATCAAACTCACTACTCAGTGACAGTTGATCTAATGAAAAAAAGGTGAAAACAAACAATAAAGTATGGAGTAAAGTAGCTAAGAATAGATGAGAAGCTTTGAATTCATCCCGCTGATGGTTCCCTGTGGCTAAATGAGTAACAGAGTTGCTCCCAAAGATAATGAGAGGAGCATTCAAATCTCTGTAGAAGTAAAAACTTACCATCAGGTGCCAGGCAAGCACAGGTTGATGCACAATTTGGGCCAACATAGGTTTTGCAATCACCACTTGGTATTTTCCACATCCACATTTGGCCAGTCACCGTCCCAGCTAACAATACATTAGCTTGTTTGTGCCACTTGATCCACTAGAGAGGGGAAAAAAAACAAGAAAATTGTCAAGTTGATGCAAAACTACTCAGCATCATCTTTGTTAGGGAAATCTTAGAAATGTGTTCAAAGTTTACTCTTTCTGTCTTTTTGTTTTTTTCAATCATTTCTCCCCAAGCAAGGCAATAAAAGCTACTAGGATGCAAGGGATTACTGAGACTGATAGGAACAGAGAGGACAATAGAAGAACAGGATTCAAGGAGACTGATGATGATTGACATTGCATTTACATTTTTGAAGATCCTAGTTGACAGGAAAGCAGAAAGCTGTAAAAGAGTTCCACAAGCAAGAAGTGTAGAAGAAACTATTAGCATAGAACTTATGGCTACAACTAACAATCTCATCACTGAAATTACAAGACTTAACTGCCACTGTAGTACTGCATTTAAATTCGTAAAGTCAAGGTAACAAAGAGGAAAGTTTATCAGAAAAATTACAGTGAAAAAATATATAAAAAAACATACAGGGAAACTACATTATTGTGGCGGGAAATTGACTGAAGCCTAGATGCCAGGTCAGGACTGATAACATTGCAGATTCTTTTTTTGGATTTTGTCAAGAATCTCTACATATATAGCAGAAGTGCCATACTTATTGTGACTGCAATATTCAATATATTCAATATTGTTGATATTTCACTGAAAAAGTACAAGTAAAAATAGTCACAAGCAATACTTTAAGTAGTTTAATTAGTAGTATTATAAGGTAGAATAGGACTAATAATTACTAATGAATTTCAAGTGATTAAATTACTAAATCTAAATTTAAAGTTAAAAGATTTCTTATTTCAATATTTGCTTATTGAAATTAGTATTTTTAAAAATATTTGAGTGTATTTGGATAAAAAGTAGCACCTAATTATTTAAATTTGTATTTAACAATAAGATAAAATCTAGTTCATCCCTTTAAGATAATGATCATTAAAAGCAAAATTGAAAGATCTTTCATATTGTAAAAGCTTAAGATTTTTGCTGTAGTAAAATGTGGTTTTTCTCAAAATACTTAAAGTAATATTTGAGGTAAAATATAATATATACAGAATAGATTTTTAAAAAAAGCCTGTAAAAAAAAATTATAAATTAATACAGTAAATAAATATAAATATATGTAGCACACATGTGACATACATGTAAGTACACCACTACATTTTCGGCTAAATGTCCATTCAGTTAAATGTCCGAGTATCAAAAAATGTGGCTATAATCCAAATTCCTTATGGTTTTGTGCACTAGATTTTTACTAACAAAAATTAAAATAATTGTATGAGAAAATTGATTATTTTTTGTTTTTTTTTTTTTTTTACTTACCTCAATGTCATCACATTCAAATGACCAAACTTCTTCCAGAGAAGAGATTTTCCAAACTTTAAGGCTGCCCCCAAGATCAGCAGTGGCAATGTATGTCCCATCATAGCTAAAGCCAACACTGCTCACAGAATCCTTATGTCCTGAAAACGGCAAAATAAAAACCAAATACATGTTAAGAAAGTTTATTTCCTACAGGATGTGAAAGTTGTGTAACGTGTAAAGTATTCAAATTTCAGCCTTGGCTTCAGCTTCACACTAATGCCCCCAAGAAATACATTAATCCATCTTTTCCTCTCCAAGCTAGGGGTTAAATAACAGGGTAGACTGGGCTATTTAGCCTTGGATGGAAGTCAGTCTAGGAGAAAGACTATACTGAAGTCAAAACCATGGAGAAAGCAATGGACAAAAATCACTCTACTACGTTTCCCATGAAGTTATAGCAGATACTAAAATGAATCTGTAGAGAGCTATAATTATCAACATTCTGAAAAGACATGGCATTAAAAAAAAATCTTTATTATGATTGTGCTTGTCCCTCCATTTCACTAGTTCCTTAGTTCACATGACCGTTACACCCTGTCAATATCTCATAAATAATGGACTATTCCATTTTGATTGTGTGGAAACAGGAGAAAGACACTACTCGGTTTCAGTGAGAAAAAGAAAGAAGGAAAGAGACAAGTGTTTAATGAATCCTGTCAATACCTTATAAATAATGGACTATTCCATTTTCTTTGCATGGTAAAACAAGACATATCAGAGATGCTATTTGGTTTCAGCGAGAAAAATGGATGAAAGAAAGAAGGGAAGATAGAAGAGTTTAATATTTGTTTCAGTTAAATCAAAAAGTCAGTTTCAAATCTTTTCACTATTCCACTCCAGACCTCTCCTCTCCCATTTCACTATTCCACTCCAGACCTCTCCTCTCCCATTTCACTATTCCACTCCAGACCTCTCCTCTCCCATTTCACTATTCCACTCCAGACCTCTCCTCTCCCATTTCACTATTCCACTCCAGACCTCTCCTCTCCCATTTCACTATTCCCTCCAGACCTCTCCTCTCCCATTTCACTATTCCACTCCAGACCTCTCCTCTCCCATTTCACTATTCCACTCCAGACCTCTCCCAACATCGATATTGTGCCCTCATTCAACCAACCTGATAAATACATCAACTCAAAAGACCTTACCAACTCTACCCCTTCCTACAAAGCTGCCTCCTTCGCCTACATTCAGGGACACACCAGTTTGCATCTATTGTATCAGCAATACAAAAGGATTTTATATTCACAATTCTTGTCTTCTTTTCCATTCACCTCATTGGCAGTACCATTGTTTCATTTGTTCTTCCGTGCTTCCATATGCATGTTTATAACATATATTAGCAAAAGGATAAACCCGAAATGCAAATTACAAATTGGAGATACTATAACCAAACAAGAATAAAAATTTAAATATCTGGAAACCATTTTAACAGAAGACAGTGAAACACTGAAATCGGAAGGCATGTTGGGATAGCCAAAGATGTATTCCAAAAGCTAAGCAGAGTATTAAGAGAGAGAAAAACTTTGTCAGAAACAAAGAAAAAAGTACAGAACTGTTACAAGATATCTGTCCTTCTCTATGGTAATGAATCTTGGAAAATCTCCTTAAAGATGAAAAAGAGACTTGAAGCAACAGAAGGATGCTGAGAATACCATAGACTAAATATGTGAGCAACGGTGAGGTTTTAGAGAAAATGGAAACAAAAAGGAAATGCCTTACTTATGTTGTAATCTAGGAAGGGTTATTGAATGAGGAATAACCAAAATTGGGGTTGGAAATGAAATGGTAATCTTTATAACATCAACAAAATACAATACTCACCAGCAGCGTGAAGTAGGTAAACCACTGCTAGTGGTGGACTACTTAGACAGCATATTACCCCCACTTACAATAGTGTCCAACATATTTATGTTCATAAGTATGTTATATAACAACTTAACATCAGGAAAAGATAGAGAAAATAATAAGGAAAGAGGGCTTGGAAAATCTGATACTCAAAGGATAAATTGAAGGGGAGAGAGGAATAGAATATATAACATACATAGTGAGAAAATGTGGAGAGTCATGATCACCTATGTCCTGAAGAGATACAGCACATAAAGAAGAGGAAGAATTTTGCATCTTCCCAATAGAATATGATTGTAATTCTTTTATCAATCACAGCCTTCCATTGGTCTAATTTAGAGCTAAATTTATTCCAACTGTTTGCTTCTCTAGAATGTATTTTATGTTTGCTTATCAACCCAAAGTATTAGGATAAAAAGTCAGAATAAGATGAAATAAAATGATAATAAAATAATTATAATCATTCAGTCTGCGATGAAGAAAATAAAGACATTAACACCAACCTTTGCATTCCAGTAATGTGTTTCCTGTTTGTGTATCCCAAAGAAAAGCCCGGTCATCCTTCCCACCTGTGACAGCCAGTTTTGCTGTAGTCGGATCAAGATCAATACAGTAGACAATATCTGGGAGGTGAAAAAAGGAAAAAAAATACTCTCTTGGGAATTTTTGATGTTTTAAAAAACTATTTTTAGAATCTTAAAAAAAACGAAACATATGAGACTGGATTTATGCATTCTCTTTTCTCCCAAGATTCAACAAAAGAATTAAAAACTATTTATTTTATTACACTGTTTCTTTACAAGAATAATTTTATAGCTATATAAAGAGTATACACTGATACTTGTAATTTTAAATCACAAAATATTACAATAATTTAAGTGGATACAACATTGATATTTTAATGGATAATATGGTATAACATTTCAAAAAAAATTTAGATAGTGATGGCTGTACTACAAGTTCATATTATACTCAAGGTGTCATTTATTCCAAGATTTTAACTTCAGAAACACTGGGTCACATTATACTAAAGTCATATTCTTACACAAAAGAAAAATACGGTAAAGCAATGATGGTCAGAGGGCAGTTGTTGACATATCTCGCCAGAAATTTCTGCTGAGTTTAACATTACCTGCCAAGAAAAAGATGTGTTAAAAGGATTTGTTTTCTCTTGAAGAAGCTATTACTGTACACACCTCAGCAAATTTTAATGTCTTAAAATCCATTTTTAATAGAGCACAAAAATATGAGACTGGATTTATGCATTTTCTTTTCTCCTGAGAATTGACAACAAAAGTATTGAATATTATTTTTGTAATTAAACACTATAATAAATAATATTGTAAATTTTTGTTGTCAATTATTGTTAAAAAAAAGTTAGTTCACATATTCTTATAATCTTGTAAATAAACAATCTACCATATATACTCACGTACCAAGTGACTTTTGAAGACCTAATTTTGAAGCTAATTTTAAAGAGGTCGCATCATACACAAGATAAAAAATTAGTGTATGTACTGCTGGCCCTGGTTATGTTGTTGACCAAACTATATATCCATTTATTATAGCCAAATTAGCTTCAAAATTAGGTCTTCAAAGGTCACATGATATGCGATTATATACAGTAATTATAGTGTTTAACTTTTTTGTTGTATTTTCTTGAGAATAAAAATGTATAAATCCAGTTCCATATGTTCTGGTTTTATTAAAAGTCTAAAAATTGCTTTTTAAAACAATCTATCTTCCATATGCAAATTTTTTCTCCTATCCCACTCCTTGTTTGTGGAATTCTCGACTGGCCACTTGCTTTCTAGTTAACTTTGATCTTCAAGAATTTACATGCAATATCAATCATGTCTTTTTAATTCCTGTTCTTTTTCATCCTGGGTATGATGATAAACTACATCTGCATCCTGAGTAAGACAATAAACTATGTCCAACAGCAAGACCTCTGATAAGGAGGTTTTGAAGAACGTGAAACCACCTCTTAATTACTGGTGTTCCCAGGTCCATTCTGATCCAGGGAGGTAGCACCTGTTAGAGTCCCAGCTATGGGCAAATAGTTAACACCCAAACTTGTGTAAAAATAGGTTTTAATACCAGATATACTTTATAATAAAAAAATTATTACCAGCAATAATTTTTGAAGGAAAAATTATTATCAGCAATACTTTAAAAAAATACTAGCAATACAAACAGTTATACATTCTTTGAAAAAATAAATATTACCAGCTACAGATTTCTTCAAGGAAAAATATTCCCAGAAATAGATTCTTGAAGAAAAACATTACCAGCAATAAAAATTTTGTCAGCATTAAATAACACATTGAGGTTGATATGCCATAAAACAAAACAAACCAAACCTGTTCTTTTATTGTTCTCTCATCTTAATAATGTTTCATTTTTCTTATATTCTGTAACACTCAGCAACACCCTTGTATCTTAGTGGCTTTATTGCCTTGCTTGGGAGTGAAAGGATTAAAAAAATATATACAGTAATAGCAGTGTCAAGAGAAAAACTGTCCTTTTGATGCACAATTTTTTTTTGCAGGTACACATGTTAAACTTTACCCAATTTTTAGAGTAATTATGAAAAGGTAACAGAAATATAGAAGATTGAAACCAATTTATTTTTCTTGAGTTTTTCACCTTGAAAATTCTTAACTCTGATCTCTCAAAGACTGATAGGAAAGATACCTTCATGTTTGTCAAATGTCAATTTGGAAGAATCAACAACAGGTTCAAACATTTCAACATCATCTTTCTCTTCTTCCTCATCAACCATTTCTTCTGTCATTGCATCTAAAAGAAAAACAAATGGGAAAGATCAAAGACATGCACTGTTAATAAATTCTACATTCATCACATTTTGGGGGTTACCGTTTTTTTTTGGGGTTTTTTAAGTGAACAATAATATTTGGGTTGATACATTTGGAGGAAGAACAAAGAATGTATACTATATCCATGCATTGGAATTTACTTAGCACTGTAACCAAAGATACCTCTGCCTGTCCCCCAGCCATGGGTAAATAGTAAAGCTGTTGGAGCCATTGAATCTTGTAAGAGAACAAAGGGCTTGCATTATTCTCTCTGGGATGAAACCTAAATAATAAATTGTCACGTTGGGTATTTTAACATTTCTTTATCTAGCAGGGAAAGAGCTGATACATATCCCAACATATATGGAATCACCTGTGTTACACAGGTTACTGAGAATGGATTTGTCTTTGTGGTTCATGTTGTTGGAATTAAATAATTCAATTATATTAATGGCTATTTTTGTCAGAATTCTTTTTAGATAGGTAATTATTATATGCTTTATTATTTGGACTGGCTGATGTATCCACCTGCCTTCTTCAGGGTGTCTGCCGTAGGAATCAGTAAACTTCTTAGAATTTTATACAATCCACAAATGTTGATCATTATCGTTCCACTTCATGCTTAGAAGATCTTTCATGTTAGTTTATATTCACATGTGGATTTTTAGCTCTATCAGACCCAGGAAATCAAATGTGTTTTAATCAACTCTTTAATACTTTAGGTACCTCCGGTCAATTTTCGATACCTAAGGTTTAAAATGAATTTTTAAAAATGAAAAAGCATTCTTAAATATTTTATTTTAGCTTTAATTGAAAGCTAAAGATTAAATTTATTATTTCCAGTAACTAAAATATTCTGTTGTATTTCAGATAGAAATTAAATTGGAATGTCAAATATATGCTCGATTTTTTAAAAATTTTATTAAAAGCGGCCATTTTCTTAAATTTTAAGAAATTTGTAAACAAAAAAAATTTTCGATTTTAAAATTCTTCCTAAAATAAATTATATATTTCTGACACGTTATTTGAGTAAAATTAGAAAATTTAAAGTTAAATTAATCTGATTTGAAACAAACATTACTTACTTATAGCATAAAAAAATTGTATCCAAACATTTCTTGATGTGTCTGAACTTTCTCATATCTTAATTAATTGACGTTATCGATGTTATGAAGTTACGAGGTGATGACAGCTACTATGGATGACCAAGTGGTGGAAAAAACTGGTGAAAAAAATGTTAATTTCTATGTTTATTTTTTTCTTTAATGGTATACATAAACATTAAAAGGGAATCTAAACCCTTACGTGACTACGACATAATATTTAAAAAAAAAAAAAACTGACGACACGTGGTCTCTATGCTCAGTGAAAAAAACATAATCCGCTCATAATTTTGAATCTTAAGAAAGAATGCACGTCTCACCTTCAGGGACATCATTATCGTTGATGTCGATCACCCGATCAATTTCGTCATCTTCAATATCCACGGAATCTTGCAGATCCGAATCGTTTTCCATCGTTGCTATATACGTTGAGACGATAAAAAGGTCTTTTCTCCGTTAACACCGGTTACTCATCTGTCAAAAGGAAAAAGTTCTGTGTGAACATTCTTCCCCGTTCATGCTGAGCGACACGCAATTTTCGTATATTTTTTTAATTTTTTAATGAATGCAAAAATCAACTGTTGACACAGCAAACAGTTGAGTTCTACATTAAATTATATTATCTGTAATAATTATCAATAGACTCGACAGATAATCGATTATTTGCAATATTAAAATCAAACAAGGACTCCACTCGTGATTATTTTTTTTATTAATTAATTATTTAAAAAAACAATCCGCTATGAACACGGTCACAACATGCTGCCCTTGTTCGGAAATTTTAAAAATCACATCCCTGGTACACCACTAATTAATTTGCTAAAAAGAAGAACATACTATGATGAAAAAATGCCCCAAACTTGATAGAAATAAAGATTTATCGTCAAAATCTTCACGTAATCTGAAAGTATGAAAGAGCAAAGTATTTTTTTTTTATATTATTTATATTTTTAACCCTTTTTAGAGCATTTGAAATTTTGGTTAAAAATCTTGTTTTTCTTGCGTCAGGGGTCGGCCTATAAATTAGAATAGCAAATTTTAGCGTCTTTTTTGCGGTGAAAAACACAGATTTGGAAATTGTTGCAAAAAATCAAATAATTGTCGGATTATAATGAAATTTTCAGGACTTATTCACAAATCAATTAATTAAATTATTTTAGAAATACCTTTTTTTGAAAACCTTGGTAAAATATATTTTCACATCTGTTACCGCCCCGCCACACACACACGCATATTCGGTTTTATGAAATTTCGAGAAATTAAATTTGGAATCGTTTAATGGTTATATTGTGACGATCTACATCACACACATACATACATACTTACACAAATACAAATCATACAACGACAAGCATTCATTGGATAATAAATCAACACTACATTGTAATAGACAATTTACAAATCGCAGCAATGCGACAATTTTGCAATCGCTCTAGTTTCATGTAGCCGATTTTGTGCACTTTTGGGAGAAACGGATCCAAGAAGCTTTCTTAAGTCTCCCCAAAACTCGCTCGCTGATTGGTCAATGCCAACCAAATCAGACTGTCTGCACATGAAGAACAGTTCTTCCCGCGCAGCGATTCGGAGCCGATGATCACCTATATAAGCAAGAAATATTCTTAGATAATCAGTGAGATTTCATTTGCCAAACGAATCCACGACAGTTGAAACCATGCGCCAAACTTCTGACTCACACCATCACTCACATGCTGAATATTCCTTACACTCACATAATCTTTTCCTTACACAGCAAAACTGTTGAAAACATTTATTACCAGAAACTATCACAAACTTTGGAATACAAATAATAGTTAAAGAGAGACAACTTTTGTTTTACTCAATGCATTTCTTCTTTCACATCCTTGTTTGTACATCTTGTTTAATATAATTTTTATGTGTAATGATGTCTTTGGCTTATCCTTTTTTCACCTCAGTTTGGTTTCCAAACCTAAATTAAATTAATGTGGTGAAGTCTGCCACAATATTAGTTAAAAGCAGAACTCCTTGGAAAATTTAAATCATCAATTTCTTTTGGTAAAACAAGATCCCAGTTACTATAAGAAATTTAAGCTGATTGAGCGTCTATCGTCTGCTTTTCTGAGATAAAACAGAAGCTGTGTTGAACTCTTGCTTAAACTTTTGAATTTCAAAAATATTTTAGTTGTACATTTCGATTTGTGGGAAAATAGCTGCGATTGGTTTTCATTCGGAACCAATCAAAAGGTTTCCCTTTAAATTCCGAGAAGCGAAGCTGGAGCCTATCTTGGTGAATAAAAGCAGAAGCAGAAATGAATTCGAGGAGTCGAAGAACAGCTGCTGCCTGAACACAGGTCGGTCTGTTCAAGGAAAAAACAACACAGAAGAAATTTAACGACCACCACACGAGAACTGAAAAGAACATCAAAGTCGCTCGCACATCAAGGCAAATTTTTAGGCTGGTATGATTGTTCTATTCTGCTAACTAAGCTTCAAACATTTGTACCTATTCTTTGAAAAATTATTCAGAGAAGTATTTTTCCCCTTAATTTATTTTTATGTTGTTTAGTTTTTCTGAGGACCTTATGCAACTGTTATAATCGAGAATGGTGATGATATTTCATTATTCTAAAAACAACCTTTCCACTATTGATGATTGGTGATAAAGATATTTCCCCATCCTAAAAATCTGAATAATTTAATCCAGTCCGCGGTTGAACCGGGGTCCGTCGCCCGGGACGCAGAGATAAAAAAAAAAAAATAATTAAATATTCTTCTCTTCCTGACATATTTTTTTGTTTTGTTTTTTGGGTTTTTTTTTTTTTTTACTCCTGTGACAGTGGAGACTTCTGGGGTTGTTGGCCCTCGTTCGATGGCGTTCCTTCGGAGGATTGGCGCAATTGCGTCTCGATTAAGAGACGAGCCTAGAGAAATGGAATGGCTCTTGCAGCGTGTCTCACTGACGATGGTTCGAGGTAATGCTTTCTTCATCATTGTGGCTGACAGAGGATTGCAAAAAAATTGTTTATAGTTACTTTGTTCAAACTTTTTTTTTTCAATAAATATATTTTAACGTGTAAAAAAATCTGAAACTTCATCATTATAAAAGCGACGCTTCCACTACAAGCAAAGACGAATAGAGTCAAGTCGAGTAATACAGTGGATCATGTCGGGGTCACCACTGTAACAGGATGAATGTTGTTGAGGTTTGTTAGTGTAAGTTACCCGTTGTTATTTATATTTGTAGCTGATAGAGGTATCCTTTTTTTTTTTTTTTTTTTTTTTTAACAAAATGAATAAAAACGTACAACGATAAAAAAAAACCATAGGACTCAATGTTTTATTGCTTATTGATATTGTCACGACACGTGTTGAAATTAATGACAAGAATGTGTATTTTCTTTTCGTGATATTAATTACAATATTGTTATTGTGTGTGTTAAAATGTTCTCAGAGTTATTTTCTCTTTTGTTTCTCTAAAAGTTTGTGCTTATTTGCTTTACAGTATTTACATTAGTCGCCATATTTGTCACATATTTGTTTCGGCCGTTGTACGCTCCGGCCTTCTTCAGGTGGTTGGAATTTCGAACTGAACCCTTTATTTCGATCGCTGGGGTAGACCGTTCTAAATCCACGTGCCATGTTTGATGGATATCAGTTATCTCCTGCTAATTTTCCCTCTGAAAGTTCTCCACTGCCTTAACCAGGAATTGAACTCACATTCTTTGGGTCTGTCACTGGATCTAACCAACGCCTTTATCCACTGTGCCATGTGTCCTTGAGGACATCTGGGTATGAACTTCTGAGTATTATAAACCTAATGTTTTCAGCATCATTTTTACCAGTGCTCATATTGCAATTTTTTGCTGTTATCATTGCATGTCTTTACCAGAGTTCATATTGCAACTTTGTTATCATTGCTTTTCTCTGGCACTCCTTATTACTGGTTCCCATATTGCATTTATTTCTATGCTTGGTCGGCTCAGGAGATTTTTGTGGCCTAGCATATGTGCTGATTCCTTAAGTTTACGAATTTTCCAATGGCGTTCCCTGTCAATGGTGTTATTTGTTTTACTTGTTCCGAGAATTTCGTTTTAAGGATAGTGTTTGAGACCGTTAACTGTGGATTTTTACGGAGCGAAGAAGAGACGTCTGTACTGTTCTTTTTACTACTGCTACTCGACTCTGCTCTAACCAAAAAGTATCTAAAATTCAATAAAACGTTAGATTACGGAAAATATTTTTATGTTCCTCAACTATTTTTTAATAAAGAGAATTACATTCTGATGAAAGGGGGCTAAAAATAGCGCTGAGATCAACAATTTGATTTCCATTCAATTTAAATTAGTTTTGAAATACAGTTTTGAAAGTATTTTGCTTTTTGAAAAATTAAATTTAGTCTATTAGGCTGAAATTAAAACGAAAATAAAAACTTGAAAAGAGATTTTTAATTTTTAAAATTCATTTTAAAACTTAGGTAACGCGAATCTGTGGATATACCTAAAACGAAAACATCGTGATATTCGATACATTAATCGAAAGCGCTCGGATCCACGCATCATTTAGACAGTTTTTACACATTCTATGTTCAGAAAAGAAAATACTTGTACGAATGCAAGAAAAAAATTAATAAAATGCTTAATCGTAATGCTTTGCTAATGAATCTTGTATAAACGAGGGATTCCTGCCCAAAATACAATTTTATATATATATATATATATATATATATATATATATATATATATATATATATATATATATAAAGAACGTATAAACAAAAAAATGTCTTAAAACAGATATATATATATTTTTTTTAAGACATTTTTTATGTTTATACGTTCTTTTTATAGATACAAATATTTAAATAAATGCTCTGTTTATAATAAATAGTATTAATGACATTTACCGGCCTGAATGTCCGAGTGATTTTCATAGAAAACATGCGTCTTCCGACAGGAATCTAACCTGTATCCTATAAGGAACCGTCATATAGCCTGATGTGATTTACCGATTTAGCCACAGAGGAGCGTTTCGGTTGCAAGGTCGATTTTACTGTTTTTAAATTACAATTCTTGCTAACCGAAACGCTTCTCTGTGGCTCAATCGGTAAAAGCACATTCAAGCCGGTAAATGTTGTTTAATACTGTTTATTATAAACAGAACTTTTACTTAAATATTTGTATCTATAAAAAAGAACGTATAAACATAAAAAATGTCTAAAAATAATTGTCGGACTTTGTCCATTTCATAATATATATTTGTGTGTGTGTTGCGATCGTTTCATGTTTGCGGATTAATTTTTTGGTAGATTTAGAAAATTGATTAGGAAAAATATCAAAATTTTCTTTCAAACTGTTTTTATTTTCCCAAGTACTTTCAATCTCATCTGAGACCATCTTCAGGGGATTAAGTTGTCTGTGAGTATGTATACGCGTTTCTGTGAATTTAAAACATTACAACGTTTTTTTGTTGTTGTTGTTGTTTTTTTTTTGTTTTTTGTTTTTTGTTTTTTTTGTTACATTTGTCATTCCTGTACATTTGTGGCTAGTCTGCCTTCAACGTTCAACGTGTGTAGTAGTGAGTTAACTAAGAAGTGTTCCCTTTAACAATGGCAGGATATTCATATCGTGAGCAGGCAGATATGACTTTGCATACGGCCGAGCGAATGGTAATGGACGCGAGGCTGCACGGTTGTATCGGATTGCGTTTCCAGACCGAAGGTAGCTGAATCATCCAACCTTTGCTGAGACAGTTTCCGCTGCACCACAAACAATGAACCGAGAAAGACCGAGATCCGTTCGCACGCCAGGCCACGAGGAACGCATCGTATAGGCTGTCATACATCTCATAGTAGCGTATGGAGGGTACAACAAGAGCAGCGCCTGTATCTATATTATTTGCAACGTGTGTGGAGTCTTTTGGTGATGGTTTATTGCACAAACTACCGATCCGTTTTTATCTTTTCGGCCTTGTTTACGGATGAGGCAACATTTGGAAGGGATAGAATAATATTTTTACACAATCAACATTTATGGGCGGACCGAACTCTCCATTGTACAATACAGGCTAGACACGAGCATCAGCTTACGATTAATGTGTGGGCTGGAAATCTAGGTGATTGTCTGGTAGGTCCATACGTTCTCACAGCACATCATACAAGAGTTGTCTACAGGGACTTTATTTCGAACACACTTCCAAACTTGATAGTGGATGTACCTTTGCTAATACGATGACGCATGTGGTTCATGCATGATGGCCTCCAGCACATTTTATTCCCATTGTTCGTGATGCACTGGCTCATATTAATCATGAAAGATGGTTAGGTAGGGGAGGGCTGTTTCCCTAGCTTGCATGTTCCCCCGACCACAATCCTTTCGATTTTTATCTGTGGGGCCACCTAAAATAATTGGTTTATGCAGCAGACATTAATAATGCAGATACGCGTCATCAAATTGCCATGGGGGGGCTGCGAAACCATTCAACACTGTGTAGGAGTAACTGAAAGAGTCCGCCAGTCAATGATCTGACGGCTGAATGCTTGTATAGAAGTAAGCGGAGGATATTTTGAACATTTGTTGTGTGTTGCTGTATTGAGGTAGTACAGCGATTGCCTTTTGGACATATGTTTATATGGACAGTTTTAACTTGTTTTGGTGTCAAAGTTTGTAAAAATATTTCTAGATTGTATCTTGGATTCTACATTTAATCGCGTCTACTGTAAACTTTAAACTTAATAACTCAAAAACGAAGGATTTGCGGACATATGTTTGTATGGACTTTTGTCCTTGCATTTTTTTGATACACTATATATATATATATATATATATATATATATATATATATATATATATATATATGTGTGTGTGTGTGTGTGTGTGTGTGTGTGTGTGTGTACAGCTGTATGTTTTCTATAAAAGCTGCCTGCGTGCAATCTGTGGAGTTAACCTTCAAGATAGGACATCTAACGTAGACTTGTTTAACAGGTGTAATATTGGAGGAATCGAGACCTTTCTCATACAGTCTCAGTCTGGTCATGTCTTGAGAATATCTGATGACAGGATACCCAAGATCCTTAATGTACAGCCAGTTAGATCAGAGCTACAGGAATGTAGGATACCCATGGCAATGATACAAAGACAAGCTGAAAAGCAACTTGTCAGCTGTCAATATACCACATAACACCCTTGAGCGCTTTGCCTTGAAGCGGGTAGAATGGAGATCAACGTGTTTTAGTGGACTCAGCAGTTTTCAATCTGCTTGTCTGAATCATTTTCAAGAAGCGAGGGCAAGATCCAAATAGTCAGCCAATCTAACAGTGATCTCATCTCACAATCCTCACTCTTGCTCCATATGTGGCCTCGTTTGTAAATCACTAGCGGGTCTTAAGTGCCACTTAAGATTATCGCACAAAATTTCATAACTGAATCAATTAAGCTGTCATATCCTCATACATCGAAACCGAAGGGAGAGTCCATTATTATTATTCCATTATTATTATTATTATTATTATATACAGGGTGTCCCAAAATAATGTATAGACTCTTTAAATATTAATAGTTAATAATACATTACCGTGACGTGAGAGCTTATATGGATGAAAATCTGCAAAACAAATGGATTAGTTGAACCATAGATCACCAGATTTGACACCCTTGGATTTTTTTTTTGTCAGGGGTTTCTAAAAGACATAATAACGATTCAAAAGTGTATACATTATTTTGAGATGTTTAATTATATTCCCTGAATATGATTTATTGTTAATCTTTTAATATTTCATCATTTTTATATAAATTAAAATTATTTATCGGCCCTTTTTTTATTATATATATATATATATATATAATATATTATATATATATATAAAGATCTATATAAAATATATATTTTTTTATATAAATATATATATCATTATATATATCTCATCCGTTAGAACCATTACAGTTGAGTAGTGAGTTCAATATTGCTTTCATCGAAAATTATTATATCATCCATTGTCTCATCCAAGTTCGTTAAATACAGACAGTATAGAGAAACTTTTAAAAATATTTTTACATAGAGTGTATATCTTGAAAACAGTAAAAACATTAGTAAGTATACAAATTCTATCTACATTTTCAAACTTTCCATATGGATATTGTTGAATCCCTCCTTTCAGTTTGTAATGTTTCGGGTTAGTATTTAAAGCTCTATATCTTTTTTTTTAGCTAAAGTTTACTCAATGCAAGGCCAAAGAGCCACTTAATATAGAGGGTTACTGAAGAAGGTTTTCGTATGAGCGGTAAGAGGTAAGAAGGATATGTCAGAAAGATAATAACTAACCCTCAACATGAAGAGGTTAAGATTGTAGTGGTCAGGAAACTATCCTCTCAAGAGTCCATTCTATAAAATAGAAGTTTGTTTTAAGAAGCTGCCTGAGTGGAATTTCCTTCTTAATAATGAAATACAAAGGGAATTGAGATATTTTGTCCCAGTGTATGTGGCATGATGGGTTTCATCTGTGAAGGTTGAAACTAGTGGAATGCAGATTGTCAGAATATTTTCCATGGAAATAACAATAAAGTTGTGAGGGTCTCTGAAGTTCCATCTGTGGGAAAGGAGTTGTAGGGTGGAAGATAATTCATTATACACAAGGTCATGTAAACACTTATCTCTATCTATAAAAGGCAGGATGTGTGTGTGTGTGTGTGTGTGTGTGTGTGTGTGTGTGTGTGTGTGTGTGTGTGTGTGTAACGAATGCACGGTCGCAATTTTCGACTGATTTGCACCAAAATTTACATGCACATGCTCCAAAGTCGGAAGGCCAAGACCAACTTTGCATTTCCCAACTCCCATCAATAGTGGAAATAATCGATTTTTTCATGCTTCTACGGCAGTTTTCATGTAGTTTGCGGCCATTTTGTGCTGGCCAGAGTGAGAGCCTATAGCTGGCTGCCACGAATAAGCAGGAAGATTCTATTGGCCAGCGTGAGAGCCTTTAGCTGACTGACACGAATGTTAACTAGCATGCTAGCATGCAAAAAAAAATCGATAGCTGCATTCGTCACAAGTGGGAAAAATTTAAATCTGCATGGCACTTTACTCCAATTGGCTCATTCGCTTACTTAAATTCAACGTTGATTCTGATCCGCAGTATATCTTATTGTAAACATTCTTTTTTCATTCGGTTTTTCCATTTACGAGTCCTTTTTTAAAGCTGATCGTTTTGTGTTCATTTTGTTTAGCTCTTTTTTCGTAACAGATTTCATGTTTAGTATAGAGCTTATAAAAAATTTGCAGTGTGAGATAGGCAAGAAGTAAGTTATGTAGCAACATTAGCACGGCAAAGAGCACTCCTTTAAAGGCAAGGAAGGGCAAAATTATTTTAAGTCAAGTGTAGCGATTGCTGTATGAGTCGTACGATTTTTGAATAATCAAGCACGGACAACGCCGGGCCATGCTGCTAGTGAACAATATAAAGAGTGGAAAGTGAGGACTGTGCAGATCCAGCCTAAATATGGCAGCAGCACACTCTATTTTTTGTCTGATCTGGTTCTCATAAAGGTAGAACCTAAGTAGGAGGTGTTAGGTACTTACTGGATCACTACAAGAAACTGACCATTTTTCCAGCATCTTTAGTGATGGATCGCATAGATGTGTTCCACTTAAGGAAATTAAAACAACGACTTCAGCCAGAATTTGTACTCGGCTCGCCAACCCCATTTTACGTACCGATAATTATGCTACGTGTTCAGCTTAAATTAAAGCTCGTTTACTAAATAAAAATAAAAATTGTTAAATAAAGATAAGTAAAAGTGTTTTTTTTTTTCGATACTGACTATTACACAATGTATTTACTGTTTTGTTAGGTGTGGGTTAGCGCAAAATGTTGGGATTTACATTCAAAATGAATAAACACTTACCGAACATTGTTTTGAAATGTTTATTTTTTTTAAATACAAATACAAAATTGCATTCTTGTTGTTGGTGAGAAGGATTTCATAACTCGCGGTACATTGGAACAGAGAGAGAGAAAAACTTTTCCTAGAGGCAATTGTCCTGGTTAAGTTATTTGGTCGTTAGGGCAGCGTAGGCCAGCCTCTCCCGCTTTCTGGCGAAAGGGTAGAAAGAACTGACGTATAGACTCTATTTTTTCATGCGTTTATATCGAGGTTAGTAAGTGGTCGGGAAGTGTGTTCAGTGCGCGTGGTATTGTCCTTCGCTTTGGTACTGGGTCTTTGATCTTTTGTTTTCGCTTATCCAAGTTTTAGTAACGAAGTTAGCTGATTGACCTGTTCTTAAGAATGCCAGGTGTTAATGTTAATGAGGTGTTGATGATAAGTACAAGATACTTTTCAGAGAATTTAAGAAATATTTTTATTTTATTTATTAACCTTTGCCTACTACTAAAGATTTTGTGTCATTTTTTTTATAGATTGCTTTATATAATACCACCTGGTTGTCGTCAGCAATTCTTTGGCAGACAAATATGGTAATCATACGTGCAAACTTTTAAAATGAAAGAAAACTAAAAACCCTACAGACAAAAAAGAAAAAAATAACTGTTGAGTAAATTTTGCACAAACTTTTTGCTTATCTAAGTATTTGGTTTCAGAAACGACAGTTATGACAAAAGGGTGGCGAGAACTGACCTGAAAGCCCTCTTGTGTTTATATTGAGATCTAGGAGTGTAGTAAGTGCTACTCGGACTGTCCTTCACTTTGATCCAGGGTCTTTGATCTTTTGCCTTGCTTATCTAAGTATTTGGTTTCAGAAACGACAGTTATGACACAAGGGTGGCGAGAACTGACCTGAAAGCCCTCTTTTCTTGTGTTTATATTGAGATCGAGGAGTGTAGTGAGTGCTTCTTGGACTGTCCTTCACTTTGGTCCAGGGTCTTTGATCTTTTGTTTTGCTTATCAAAGTATCTGGTTTCAGAAACGACATTAACTGATTGATCTGTGTGGAAGAGTGAGAGTCCACCTTCTTTGTAGTAAGCAGTTTTCTTGATTGTTCTTGATTGGGGTTAAATGACTAGATCGACCTGTAACCGTTTATGACAAAAGGGTAGAGGGGACTGACCTGAAAGCCCTTTTCTTGTGTTAAAATTGAGATCGAGGAGTGTAGTGATGGCTTCTAGGATTGTCCTCATTGGTACTGGAAAGATATTTTGGCAACCAGGCAGATCTGCCCTCTCGCCAAGATTACTTTGGCTGATTTGTATTGGAAAGAACTTTTCGCAACCAGGGAGATCTTCCCTCTCGCCAGACCAGGTTACTAGGTATGTTCTTTGGCTGAATGTTATTGGAAAGTACATTTGTCAATCAGGCAGATCTGCCCTCTCGCCAGAGTAGGTTACTAGGTCTTTTCTTTGGATGATTGATATTGCAAAGGACTTTTGGCAACCAGGTAGATCTGCCCTCTCGTCAAACCATGTTATTAGGTCTGTTCTTTGGCTCATTCGTATTGGAACTTTTGTAAACCTGGCAGATCTGCCCTCTCGCCAGACCAGGTTACTAGGTCTATTCTTTAGCTGATTGTTATTGGAAAGATTTTTTGGCAACTACGCAGATCTGCCCTCTCTCCAATGTTACTAAGTTTGTTCTTTGGCTGATTGGCATTGGAAAGAACTTTTGGCAACCGGGCAGATCTGCCCTCTCGCTAAACCAGCTTACTAGGTCTGGTTTTTAGCTGACTGGTATTGGAAAGTAATTTTGGCAAACAGGTAGATCTGCCTTCTCGCCAGACAAGTTTACTAAGTCTGTTCTTCGGCTTATTGGTGTTGGAACGAAATTTTGACAACCAGGCAGATCTGCCCTCTCGCCAGACCAAGTTTCTAGGTCTGTTCTTTGGCTGGTTGGCATTGGAAAGCATTTTTGGCAACCAGGCAGATCTGCCCTCTCGCCAGACCAGGTTTCTAGGTCTGATCTTTGACTGGTTGGCATTGGAAAGGACTTTTGGCAACCGGTTAAATCTGCTGCCATCGCTATTCGCCATGCCATGTCTCGGCATTTTCCAACTTGTGTTTTCTCTTTTAAGAAGATTTGTTGATCAGGGCGAATGAATGCGATAAACTTTCTATTTTGTTGCTTGTGTAATTTCTGACTATTAATTCACCCATCAGCTCTTTGGTAACAGTGGAAGGGATTTTCAATATTTTATTATGCCTCCAATTGTGCCTGTCCAATGTCAATTAGCAATTTGAAAGCATAAACTTTCCACACCTGCATTTTTCATCATCGGTTATTTTCCGTCACAGCAGATATTGGGAGAGGGAAGTGCGCCATAAGTAGTCCAAAATAATAAACCTATCTTTGTCACACTCTATTTCCAGATTTTATCCCAGCTTAATTTCCGTTCGATGGCATTCTTTGACCCTCCAACCCTTGATGCGCGCATTAGATCAAATGAGAAAACATTTGTGAAAAAGTGAATGCAACGTACTCAATCGGAATTTGGACTAGATTCACTGATCCTATTTTCAGTGACGATAATCACTACACAACGTGTACGCATTAAATTAATAATGAATAACATAAAAAATTCCTGTTTATTAAATAAAAATAATAATTTTAAATAAAAATATGTAAAAAATAGAATTTTTCCGATATTGCCACCGTTACAAAGCATAATTACTGATTTGTTCCATTGTCGTCTGACTTCTTTAAAACAGCTTCGATGCCATTCTATAACAATTCCTCGACGTCGTAGTTTTCAATGGAAAAGAACGAAAGAAATTGTACTTCCTCGGCAAATAGGAAAAATAGCGGAAAACTTCTCTGCCAAACTACAACAATTTTGGCGTGGTCACCGCAGAAAAATTGAGCGTTATCCTAATGGGATATTAGGCATTTCTCTTAAAGCAAATGACCTTCAAACTTGTTAACTGGGGCAAGAAATGGTCTCATAATTTAAACGCCTCCAAAAAGAAACTGCTCTCCTTTAAGCGTATAAGAGAATCTTTTTTTGGCCTTCCATCACTATGGATAATGCTAAACTACTGGAGAGCAACCCATTGCACATCATAGGTCTAATGTTTTCCACTGAGTTGAAATGAAATGATTTAGTTAAATCAATTGCTAGGTCAGCTGATAGGAAAGTTTATTCATTGTGTCATGCTAGACAATTTTTCTCACCAGAATCTTGCATCTTTTGTAAGTCTTCCATTCGTCCATGTATCAAATACTGCTGTCTCAACAGGTCTGGTGCTTCTGTAATGTATCAAGATTGTTTTCGGTTCTGACCTGGAATCTCAGCTTCAATCTCTTTCCGTAACCGTAACATCGCTTCCCTGTGCCTTTTCTATAAATAATTACATAGTAATTGTTCTGTTGAGTTCCCCTGTTTTGTAGCTCAATTTCATGAATTTAAACGAAGTACTAGATTGACGGCTAGGTCTCATCGTCGTCTCATATCGTGCTAAGCGTAACGGTAAGTTCTATGCTGATGGTTTCTTCTCTCGCACTTCTCGCCTGTGGAACTCTTTTTTACTTTCCTGTCAAGTAGGATCTTCAAACATTTAAATGCAACATCAGTCGTCATCATCCATCTCCTTGAATCATGTTATTTTAATGTTCTCTATCCTCAACGTTTGTCAGCTCATTTTACTCACAGTAGCCCCTTGCATCTTAGTGATTTGATCGCCTTGCTTGGGATGAAATGTTTGGGGTCTAACGAGAAGTAATATTTATTCGAATCAACCATTTAGTTTTCTGAAAGAGCACATAAATTGGTACAGGTTTTCAGTCTCATCATATATATATATATATATATATATATATATATATATATATATAAATTATTCACACAAAACTAATGCAAAAGGTTAATGATTTTAAATGGCGAGACATCCATCTCGCAAACAATTCAAATAGTACACAAAAACCTTAGATCCGTTATGAATGAATTGATCCTTGTTCATATAAATTTCTGCCGTATTAGTTGTTATTTTACACAAGCTTTCGTCTGTTCATACAGACATCTTCAGGTATATAATAGATGTTGTTCTTGTTTTTTTCTCTTAGTAATAAGAGGACATCGAAAATATATGTGTATTGTATCCGAAATGCTATTGAAAATGAGATATTGGTTTTTGAACGCGCCAATGCAACGCTGAGTTTGATTTTTGAATTTCTTTTTTTAAATGTTTGCGTTTATACCAAATATGGTAATGAACAAATTATTTTACTGGTAAATTTTACTGTCAAAGTGGCATGAACTATATTGTTCAATAATTACTGTAATGTCGCACTTATTAACGCAAACATTAAAAAAAGAAATTCAAAAATCAAACTCAGCGTTGCATTGGCGCGTTCAAAAACCAATATCTCATTTTCAATAGCATTTCGGATACAATACACATATATTTTCGATGTCCTCTTATTACTAAGAGAAAAAAAAAACAAAAAAAAAAACAAGAACAACATCTATTATATACCTGAAGATGTCTGTATGAACAGACGAAAGCTTGTGTAAAATAACAACTAATACGGCAGAAATTTATATGAACAAGGATCAATTCATTCATAACGGATCTAAGGTTTTTGTGTACTATTTGAATTGTTTGCGAGATGGATGTCTCGCCATTTAAAATCATTAACCTTTATGAATAATCATGTATTTGTAAATTGATTGCACGTTTATTGTAATATATATATATATATATATATATATATATATATATATTTCTGGTCTTTGATGTGATTGTTGATTATTAATGCTGTTTAACCAATGATCTCTTACGTTCAACGTTGCTGTAAAATATCCCCTTCTCATCGCCTTCCACAGGGGAATACGGACCAGTCGATTATTTTCTTAAACTATGCGCATATGATTTTTTATTTATGTAGAAGCCACACACTAAAGCAACTAACATAATCAAACAGGTGCAAATTATATTTTTTACTTATGTGGAAGTCACACATTAAAGAGACTAACATTAAAAAGAAGGTGAAATTTACTTTCAAGGCTTCATTTCCATATTTATCCACCTCGTTGATTATATTGATGTTATTGATATGACAAAGTGGGCACGGTGGAGTAATAAATAGCGGCTCGGATTGAGCCGAGTTCGAATTCCAGTCGAATACGTTACATTCACTTACGTGCTAATACCCTTGGGAAAGGTATGGGTCCTCTTCTTCTCCCCCACTTATGGGTAAATAGCAGGACAGACTGGTTTCTATAGCCTTGGGTGGCAACTGGTGTAGGAGGAGGACAATTCTGAATTCAAAACCTGATCCTCCAGATTGTAGGGGGTGCAGTATGCTAACAACCTACTCACTTAAAAAACTGGCTTGTTATAGAAACCGCAACGATATCTTGCGGCACTATGTTTCTCAAGGAATTTAAATGCATAATATATATAAATATATATAATAATAATAATATTATAGATATAAGTAATTATACTCGTCGGGAAAAACCTTAGGTGTTTTGGCTTGTAAATGAACAAACCAATACCCAAGGAAAAATAAGGAATAAAAATAAAAGAAAGAACTAAGAACATGAAATTGAGGCGAAAACAATCGTCCAAAATCCAAGGTCAGAGCCCAAAGAAAAAAACCTCCAACATGGGTAAAGCAAAAAATAACTAAGCAAAGTGCTTAATACACTAAGTAGAGCAAATCTAACTATGAACCTAAAGAGCCAGACAAAACTACCTAGGTTTCACCCTAGGCGGATCGCCAGCGTACCCGGATCCACGTAGGTGAAACCTAGGTAGTTTTTGTCTGGCTCTTTAGGTTCATAGTTATAGTTATATATATATATATATATATATATATGTATATATATATATATATATATATATATATATATATATATATATATATATATATTGAAAACTACTTCAATAGTTGAAATCTATATTGTGTAGTATTATTCATCAAGAGATCCGCAGCTGATACTTTGCCAACCACATCTGGCACGTCCTGTTAAAAGGATTTTAATGAAAGAAATGAAAGAAGAGGCAGTAGGGAGTGAAAATTATGATTAAAAAGAGGACAAATAACGATTACTTCTTGACTTAAAGAGGTTAAGATTGTAGCGTTCAGGGAAGTATTTATGCAGGAGTCTGTTCGACAAATCAAATCCGAAGTCTGTTTTCTTCAACGACTGTTTTTTTACATACAAATATGACCACAATCCAATCCTTTCTATTCCATTTTCCGCTTTCTTCATTCAGCGTATCGTCCTGGATAAGACGATAAACTACGTCCAACAGCAAGGCCTCTGGTCAGGAGGTCTTGAGAAACGTAGAGCCACCTCTTAATTACTGGTGTTCCCAAGTCCACCCCCTTCAGGGGTGGTAGCACCTGTTAGGGTCCCAACTATGGGCAGATAGTTAAGCCCCAAATTGTGGTCAAAACACTATGAGAGTGTAAAAATAGGTTTTAATACCAGCAATACATTTTTGTAAAAATATTACCAAAAATGAATTTTTGAAGGAAAAATTATTACCAGCAATGCATTTTTAAAAAAAAAATATTACCAGCAATGCATTTTTGAAAAAAATATTACCAGCAATACATTTTTGAAAAAATATTACCAGCAATGCATTTTTGGAAAAAATATTACCAGCAATGCATTTTTGAAAAAAAAATATTACCAGCAATGCCTTTTTGAAAAAAAATATTACCAGCAATGCCTTTTTGAAAAAAAATATTACCAGCAAAGCATTTTTGAAAAAAAAAAATATTACCAGCAATTCATTTTTCAAAAAAAAATTTACCAGCAAAGCATTTTTTTTAAAAAAAAAAAATATTACCAGCAATACATTTTTGGAAAAAATATTACCAGCAATGACTTTTTGAAAAAAAAATATTACCAGTAATGCATTTTGGAAAAATATTACCAACAATGCATTTTTTCAATATATGACCAGCAATGAAAATGTTGTCGGCATTAAACTGAAGTATTGAGGGATATGACGAGGAAAAACACGTGTTGGTCCTGTGGTATTGGTCCTGTGCAGCAAGAATAAAACCTTCGGTTTCAGGTTTTAACCCTACGCTACGGAGACACTGATGGGTATGGGGTTTGTCTATATCAGCTTGTTTGGTACGACCATGAAGAGACTTATCATTGCCATCGAATTTGCATTTGATACATTGTATTTGCTTTTGCTTTCGTTTTTAGTTTTCTTTGACACTACGGTGGATGTATTATGATTTATTTGCACTTTCTCCACACACTTGAAATTCACTTTTGAATTTGTTGGCTTCCATTTTCTTCTTCGTCTTCTTGTTCTTCGTCGTCGGCTTCTTCGTTGTCGTCGTCTTCTTCTTCGTCGTCTTCTTCTTGGTTTTCTTCGTCGTCGGCTTCTTCGTCATCGTTTTCTTCTCCGTCTTCTTCTTCTTCGTTGTCTTCTTCGTCTTCTTCTTCTTCGTTGTCTTCTTCGTCTTCTTCTTCTTCGTTTTCTTCTTCTTCGTCGTCTTCTTCTTCGTTGTCTTCTTCATCTTCGTTTCGTCTTCTTCGTTTTCTTCTTCTTCTTCTTCTTCGTCTTCTTTTTCTTCTTCTTCGTTGTCTTCTTCGTTGTCTTCGTCGTCGTCTTCGTCGTCGTCTTCTTCTTTCGTTCGTCTTCTTCGTCGTTGTCTTCTTCGTTGTCTTCTTCGTTTTCTTCTTCATTGTCTTCTTCTTTGTCGTCTTCTTCTTCGTTTTCTTCGTCGTTGTCTTCTTCGTCGTCGTCTTCTTCGTCGTCTTCTTCGTTTTCTTCTTCATTGTCTTCTTCGTCGTCGTCTTCTTCGTTGTCTTCTTCGTCGTTGTCTTCTTCGTCGTCTTCTTCGTTGTCTTCATTGTCTTCTTCGTCGTCGTCTTCTTCGTTGTCTTCTTCGTCGTCGACTTCGTCGTCGTCTTCGTCGTCGTCTTCTTCGTCTTCTTCTTCGTTTTTCTTCTTCGTTCGTCTTCATCGTCTTCGTTTTCTTCTTCGTTTTCTTTTCTTCGTCGTCTTCTTCTTCTTCTTCGTTGTCTTCGTCGTCTTCTTCTTCGTCCTTTTTCTTCGTTTTCTTCGTCGTCTTCTTCGTTGTCTTCGTCGTCGTCTTCTTCATTTTCTTCGTCGTCGTCTTATTCGTCTTCTTCTTCATTGTCTTATTCGTCGTCGTCTTCTTCGTTGTCGTCTTCTTCTTCGTCTTCTTCGTTTTCTTCTTCGTTGTCTTCTTCTTCGTCTTCTTCGTTTTTTTCGTCGTCGTCTTCATCATCATCTTCTTCTTCACTCTAATTGAAATAATTCTATTTTTTATTTCTTTACGACAGCAAATATGACACAAGATCAGTTTAATATCGAGCCCCACATGCGTATATGTGGCTAAGACAAAAAATGCCCCTGACCCCGCAGCTTGTGCATAAAAGACAGCACTGTAAACGAAAACACTCTCACGTTTAGTGCAGTGGAGATGTGGTCACTGAAGTTAGAATTTCCAGGTATCAGCAAAATCACGTGATCATTTATAACGTGTATTACATAAAGACAAGACATAACTAATCCAAACCAAAAGCCTGTAAGCGATAATAATAATATATATCAACAGTTTTAAATTCAACTTTTAAGTTTCTGTACAATGGTATTTTAATTATATTATGGAATTGAACTACGTGGACAAATCCATATGTAGTGGGTCCGAGGTTCTCACCAGTGAGGAGCTCAGCTGAGAGACAGTAAGTGTTTTAATACGGGTCAGTTATTGCTCGCCCGTTTCCACTAAGTCCAAGTACATAATGCACGCAAATGACATAGTGGTTGTAAGTTCAATCCTTAAGTTGGGCAGTATGTACTTGGTCTTGTTGGAAACATGGCGATCAGTACTAAAAACAAGAACTAGGCAAGATATCCCTAGAAATATGTAGTGGAACGAGAACAGTCTACGCTGTAGATTAAATGAGGTTAAGATCAGAATTACCCAAATCGATATATACCTGATGAAGGCCGGAGGGCACAACGGCCGAAACGTTGTGATACCAACAACAAAAATGAAGACAATAGTACAAATATAAATAGTGTATATAATATGAATACTTGTTGGGTTATTTATTGTCGACTTGTGTATGCGCCACCCAGTGAGGATCAAACTCACTACTCAATAGTAATATTCAACCAGGCTAGCCAAGCTAACGATTAACCCAAACTGAGGTACCTTTGAATTAATTCCAGTTAAACCAGACCATAATAAATGACATAATGCCTTAGATTTATAATTTATTATGTTCTTGTAATTATCAGACGGTTTTCACATGTCTTTGAATATCATTTTCTCTATATATTATCTTAATATATCACAGTTACGGAGCGCACTGGGTAAGACGATAAACTACGTCCAGCAGCAATGTCTCTGCTCAGGAGGTTTTGAGGAGCGTGGAATAAACCTTTTAATTCCTAGTGTTCCCAGGTCCACCCTAACCCGTGGTAGCACCTGTTAGGGTCCCAACTTTGGGCAAATAATTAACCCTCAAACTGGGGTCAAAACACTATGAAAGTGTAAAAATAGGTTTTAATACCAGCAATAAATTTTTTGAAGAAAAAATTATTACCAGCAATCATTATTACCAGCAATATATTTTTGAAGGAAATAAGTATTACCAACAATACATTTTGGAGGAAAAATATTACCAGCAATACACTTTTGAAGGAAAAAAATTTACTAGCAATACATTTTTGAAGAAAAAAATATTACCAGCAATACATTTTTGAAGAGAAAATATTACCAGTAATTATTCAGTTATGTGGCATTTGTTTTAAACTCTTCGGCGATCATGTATCTTTCGATACATGACTGACCACGCAGATTTTTTTCCCGCAGTAGTTTGCCATTTATTTCTGCGGTAGACCAATTGCCATCCAAGGCTATAGAACCCGGTCTGTCCTGCTATTTACCCATAGCTGAGAGAAGAAGAGGATTCATACCTTTCCCGAGGGTCACGTAAGTGAATGTATTACCAGCAATACATTTTTGAAAAAAATATTAGCAACAGTACATTTTTGAAAAAAAACATTACCAGCAATAAAAATCTTGTCAGCATTAAATAACCCATTGAGGTGTTGATATGCCGTAAAACAAAACAAACAATTACGGTGGTTTACTACTTAATTACAATAGAATAATGATTCCCAGTTTATAACCTGTAAAATAGTGTAAATAATGACAACGCCTGATCGTAGAAATTCCAGTTGAAGATCCTATTCAACTTTAAATTCTTTATTGTGTTAAGGGCTTCAGTAATCCGAAGAATTTTTGTCTAACAAGTAAACACTAAGCCAGGTGTTGACAATTATCACCCGATTGTCATTTTTAACAGAATCTTAATAAGTTTGTGGGCCGTCCGAGAACTCCAGATACATTTATTATTGCATTCCATATGGCCCACCCATAGATGATATAAAAACTTAGAAATCTAACTTGTTTTAGGCATATACAATTGCATATAAATTTGTATGTAAATCTGCATATAAACTTTCTCGTTCACAGAATTGAATATTTTCACCTAAGATAAAGTTTGCATTTTTACATATCTTTTAAGCTTGTAAATTGAGAACTTTATTGTTAAGAAAAACAAACAGAAACTTGATATTTTTAATGTCATATATCGTATTTTCTCAACATATAATGCGCATCGTTATGTCATAATCATAATTAAAGCTTCGAACTTCAAGCAAAATACCATGAACCAATAGTAGATAGATTCGTCTATCGTCCGGTTCACACTCCTCCTCGGTCTTTTGAATAGGAGCTGAGGTTATCCCTTGATTTCTTTTTAGGGTAGGGTTTCCGGTTCCCTCTAAACTTAAAGTTTTTTTTCATTCTCACTCCCAGTAGCTCCTAGCATCTTAGCGGTATTATCGCCTTGCTTGGGGTGAATTCATTAAAAAAAAAGTATGTTTTTTTGTGGGGGGTTCACCCTTTTAAGTATAAATGCTTGAAACGGTAATATTCAGAACTAAAAAAAATATAAGTTTTGCTGTTGGAATGAAGCGCCATTACGAACATTTCAGAGTGTTTGGGTGTCAATCTGAATACAGTGCAGAGGATTCCGAAAGAGTTTGAGGAGTCTAATGGTGATTACCAATGTACGGCAGCTCGGAAAACTCTGATCGTTCTGATAAGATAAGAGCTACCGAATTTGTCGAAGGTCTACATCAAGTGCCTTGAAGAGGTAGTGCAGCGCTGGATCAAGATGATGGCTGCTGGAAGACCCTATGTCTGGCAACAGGACTCTGCACCATGTCACACAAGCAGGAGAATCCAGTCATGGCTGTCAGACAATTTCTTTGACTATGTCAACCCCTTACATCTGGCCACCTAACTCCCCATACAGCAAATACCTTGTTTATTATGCGTGGGACGCAGTTGAGTGAGAGACGAACAAAACTCCTTGTCACCCCAAAGATGAACTGAAGGGAAGGGTTATGGCAGCATTCACCAACTAAAAGAAAGAGACCTTCCAGAAGAGTTGCAGGAGATTCCGAAGTCGTCTGGAGGCTGCGGTTGAAGCCAATGGCGATTTTTATTGAATAAATTTACTCTTTAGTATTTCAAGATATTTTTGTGCAACTTTGGTAAATATATCTGTTAAAATGAGATATCAGTGTTATTTTCATTTTTGCTTAATTTAGATGACAATTTATCCATCGCACCCTGTATAGTCAGTACCTAGATATTTTTTTCTAAAATAGACAAGAAGAAATGATAGACCCTGTTTTAAAAAAATCATGAATTAAGACGATTTAAATTAGATTTTCAAAACTTATTAATGAAGGTATTTTTTTCATTGAAGATCTTATTTTATTAGAAACAGTCTGGACCCTTTTTTTTCTATTCTCTTTTTTGTCAATTACAACCCCCTCTTTAATGACACAGGGGAGACTTTTAAGTTTCAGGTAAGACGGTAGTAAAATATTTTTACAGTTTCATAAAGAAAAACCTTTCAAGACCTTATTCAACGTTTCTGTAGTTGTGCCCCCCCCCCCGGCCTTCTTCAAGTATCCATCCTACTAGTTTGATTGTTCCCATTCCGCTTAATCTCGCTTAATCTCGCTTAATCCCGCTTAGGATGTGTCTCATATTTGTTAATTTTCATATCTATTTACTTTTGTCGTCGCTTGTACGCTTCTTCCACTGAACCACTAATACATGAACACGGGGATTAAACTCACAACTGCTGGAGGGTCAGATATGTTTTAACCAACGTTTTAATTCACTGGGACTTATTCCATATATTTTCTCTTGTGGTGTACTAAAATCAAACACGTACAAAAATTTAAATATCTGCGAAGTGTTCTAACAGGGGACAGAAATGCGACATTCTTATACGTATTGAAATAGCCAAAGATGCCTTCCAAAAGCTAAGCAAAGTATTAAGAGACAGAAAATATTCGTTAGAAACAAAGAAAAGAGTACTGAACTGTTACGTAATATCTGTCCTCCTATATGGCTGTGAATGCTGGACAATCTCCTCAAAGATAAAGAAGAGACTTCAGTCAAAAGAAATGTAGTTCTACAGAAGGATGCTGAGAATACAATTGACTGATCAACGACGAAATTTTATAGAAAATCGAAACAAAAAGGAAACTTTCATTTAACATCAGGAAGCGAGAGCTAAATTTTTTTAGGACCCATCATGAGGAAAGAGGGCTTGGAAAATCTGATACTCACAGGACATAATGAAGGCAAGAGGGACAGAGGAAATCAACGCATAACACTGTGAGTTTCAGTAAATGGATGGCGGGACAAGGTTTAGAAGAAATAACTAAAAGATAGAATTTATTAAGAACTACGAACGACATGAAATTGTGGAGAGTCATGATCGTCTACGTCCTGAAGGAGCACGGTATATAAAGGAGAAAGTGTATGAAATGACACTCAAATATTTCACCACCAGAATAGAGACTTTAATGATCCACATATTCAACCACCAGAGAGAAACTTTTCTGCCTGCCATCAGCATGGCTGACGCTAGACTCCTGGACGGCAACACACTACGTCGTGTTTGCCTCACGTTTTCAACTGACTTAAAAGTGGAGCTACTATATAACTGTTATCTACGGCAAGGAACGTTGGGTCACTGTGTCGTGCCTCAACATTTTTTCTCGTCATAGTCCATCTTGCACATTTATAAATCTACCATTCGCTCGTGTCATTGAATACTCCTGTCATATCTGGTCTCCTGCCATTCATCTCGAGGTTCTTGATAAAATCCAAAGAAGGATCTGCAATATAATCGATCCTGACCTGGCATCTCGATTTCAACCATTTTCCCACCGACGTGACGTGGCTTCCCTCTGTCTTTTCTACAAATATTTCCATGGTAACTGATCTGACGAGCATTTTTTCCCTGGTGCCCCGACTACATGAATTTAAGCGTGCTACTAGATTGGCATCTAGGTCCCACCCGTTTACTGTTGAAATAGCTAAATACAACTGCCAGCTCTACTCCAACATGTTCTTTTCTCACTTGTAGAACTCCCTTCCGTTTACTTGCTTCCCCGATAACTACAATCTTCAAAAATGTAAATGCAACGTCAGTCGCCATCTTCTGAACAAAAGATGAAGGGGATTCAAGAAATCCCATTCATCTTTTGTCCTCTCCATAATCCTCCCTATACTCAGTTTTCTTTTTCATTTTCACTCCCTGTAACCCCATGTGTACTAGTGGCATTCCCACCTTGATTAGGGCGAAATGATTAAAAATATTCATTTATTTTAAACCATATTAAATAATATATTCGATTGCAAATAGATATAAAGTTCTAATACATTTTTTCCGTAGTAGTATTAAAGATGAACAACCAATAAGAATTTTTTCTTTGATAAGTACTAAGTCAGACTTTGGTTCAAAATGTCTCCTTTTTGTTGTAGTGCTTAGGAAGAAAACATTAAGTTAACTCTTGTATACATACAATAACACTAGTCAACAAAAAAAAATTGAAATAGTGTCGAAACACCAAACATCTTTTTTAGCTAATTTGAGGGCGCTGAATCTGAAAATGACCTTACTTTTTCTTGGTTAGCTACCGTTTTTGCTGTACAGAAGTGCTTTTTTTAAAAAAGAAAAAAGCATTTTTTCGTTTGTTTTCTGTATATATGATATTGGCTAATGACAATATTTCTCAAAATAAAATCGTAAAAACTTCTCAATTCGTATTTAAACCAACAAATATTGGTCTGCTTATTGAGAAATACAGTTTTTGCAATAACAATCAGACCCTAAGTCTTTAAAAATAACATGATTGAATATACCAAGACCAACAAGTATTTTTATTAAATCATTTAATAAACTAACAGCAGAAATAAAACCTTCGTGAACATAAAAACTATGGTAAAAATTTTCTCTTTCTTGATTGTCTGTCATGTTCAATGTTATTTAAGTCCATTTTGATACTCTAGCAGTATCATGTATAATGGAATAGGTGCATTCAATTGGGATGTCTTTAATTGAAGGTTCTTTCCAACTGTGAAAACAAAATGCTTTCAATGTGCTTGGTTTCCTTCCTTAGTGAAGGAATAAACAGATTTTAGGGTTTCATTTTGTTGATATCACCTTAATTATCAGGTTTACTAAAGTGTATTACTGATAAAGTTTATCAGTTAATTTGAATTTTGGCCATAAATTGGAAAACTTCGGTACATCTATTTTGAAATTTTTGATTCAAAAACACTTTTTTTTTAATTTCAGGTGGCTGATATAAATTGCTCGGCCTACCTGAAAACTGCTGTTTCTACGACATTTATTAACTAAATTTTGTGATCAGCCAAGATCGTAAATTGATCTTTTTTCCAAAAATGAGCAATTTCAGTACAGCAAAAATGGTAGCTAACCACGAAAGGTCATTTTCGGAATCAGCATTATCAAAATTACCTTTTCTTTTTTTGTTTCTTAACCCAACAAAAATAACCCAACAAAAATAACCCAACAAAAATTGACATACCATAAAATCAACCATCCATCAATAGCGCCTCAACTGAGTAGTGAGTTCGATCCTCACTAGGTGCTCCGTACAAGATTCGACATTAAATAACCGAGCATAAATTGACATATCGTAAAATCAACCTCCCGTACATCTATGGCTCCTCAGTATGGGGGTAAGATTTAGCAAGGTTAGGGTTAGGGTTACCATTGCTTGTGAGTAGTGAGTTCCATCCCGCACCGGACAAGATTCGACAATTAAATAACTCACCAGAAGTTGACATGTTGTAACTTCGACGAAACATCCGACAATGGCTCCCTTTGACATTAAATTTCACATTGAATAATCTTAAAAAGTTTATATGTTGTAACACCGTCCTAACAAAAGTTTATTTTCAAGCATTGCACAACTCAATTTTTTCAGATGCGTAACTATAGGTCATCCAGTGAGAATCGAACTCACTAAATTTCTCCGACACGTTTTTCTTTTTCTTTTTCTTTTTTAATTATTTCACCCCAAGCAAAACAATAAAGCCATTAAGACGCAAGGGTTTACTGAGTTTGAGAGAATATGAGAAAAAGAAAATATTAAGGAAATATAACAATAAAAGAATAAGAATTAAGAAGACAAAAGATAAGGATTGACATTGAATTTTAATTTTTTTTTTTAAATAAAAATTGACTGGAAAGCAAGAAATCAGAAGAGATTTCCACAAGCTAGAAGTGCGAGAAAAGACAAGATTAGCATAGAACTTACGATTACATCAAGACATTTCAACTGTAAAATGATGAGAACTTGGCGCCAATCTAGTAATGAGCTTAAATTTGTGTTGTAATGGAATGTCTCACACTCCCTAACGCCTATGTAGACTGACTATATCACAAGCTATATATAGTGAGCACAGGATATACCTGGGCACTTGCTTCGGCAATTTGTTGGAGATTCGTCTCCAGCTGAGCTAGTCGAACTCACTGCCTCCAGACGAGACTATGCCGAAGAATAGAGTCTCGTCTTGGGTAGAGAGGAACCCAGACGAAGACGCATTAAAAACAGCCTACGTCTCCAGCTGTGCTGGTCGAACTCACTGCCTCCAGACGAGACTATGCCGAAGAATAGAGTCTCGTCTTGGGTAGAGAGGAACCCAGACGAAGACGCATTAAAAACAGCCTACGTCTCCAGCTGTGCTGGTCGAACTTGTTTAGGGGAATTACTAGCCTGCCACACGATTTTCTGTCTTTCAGTAGTTTATCCTCTTTTACAATAAACCTCTTTTTCTTTCATCTACGCGCGTGTTGCTGTTCTTTCACTCGGGTACCATTTTTTTCTGTTTCTAACCTCTTTAAGGATACAACAATTTGTAACGTCTCGATAACATCGAGGAAATTAATAAATTACAATGACAATATTTATAGAAAAAGGAAACAAAAATTATAGAAAAGGACTACGTTACGGCGATGGGAAAAGTGGTTGAAGCCGAAATGCCAGGACAGTACCAATAATATTGCAGATTCATTTTTGTATTTTAGCAAATTTTGCAAATCACCATGACTCCTTAATGAAAGTATCTGTCTATATTTCTGAGATGAAGTATTATGTACATTATTTACATTATTTGGACTATTGTCCTCATCTTTGTCGCCATATTTATTACAACGTTTCGGCCTTCTTCAGGTTGGAATATTGAAATGGACCCTTTATTTCGCTCACTTGGGTAGACACATGGCACAGTGGGTACAGACGTTGGTTAGATCCAGTGACAGAACCCAAAGAGTATGAGTTCAATAACCGGTTAAGGCAGTGGAGAACTTTCAGATGGGAATTAATAGGAGATAACTGATAACTAACATCCATTAAACATGGCACGTAGAACTCGAAGAGTCTACCCCAGTGAGCGTAATAAAGGGTTCAGTTCGAGATTCCAACCACCTGAAGAAGGCCGGAGCGTACAACGACCGAAACGTTGTAATAAATATGGCGACAAAGATGAGGACAATAGTCCGAATAATGTAATAATGTCCTTAATGCAAGGTTTTTAATTATATTATAAACAAATGACGAACATAATTAAGTTGTTTTTTGTTTTGTTTTTGGGGTTTTTTTTTTTTGTAATTCCATTGATTACGTTTTCTGTATGAAATTCTAAGATTTTTAGCCTCTCAATTAACCCTATTGTCAAATGGAAGAATGAATGATTAAGCATACAATATATATATATATATATAACATAGCACGTGCCATCAAACAATAATAGACATATTTAATTCATTTTACAGTTGTATATTTTTTGCATGAGTAAACTAGCACTTATCTATACAATTTGAACTATTGCGGAGGTGTAGCGAGGAAGAGTTAAGGTGGGGCAGACATCTACTCACGGGCATAAATTTTCTTCTGGCGCGAAAAGTTAATTTATAGCTTAATGTAGCCATGAAAACCAGTTTTGTAAAGTAATAAAATTGTTTTGCATATGAACACATATAAAGCTATAAGATCTAGTATTTCAAATGTTTTTTTCATAAACCATGGCCACTGCTACAATTAAATGGTTTTCTAAGAAAGTTCTAGAGATATTGTACTGATTTCTTTTCTCTTGGTTACATCGATAAATAGCACGAATGAATGAATATGAATTCGAAAACAATTTACAAATCATAACCTGGAACTCAGCTTCAGTCATTTTCCCGCCGTTGTAATATAGCTTCCCTCTGCCTTTTCGATAAATACTTTCATGGTAATTGTTTTGATGACCTTTCCTCTATGGTACCTAGACTTTATGAATTTAAGCGCACTACTAGATTGGCAGCTAGGTCTCATAATTTTACAATTGAAATGGTTAGATGTAACTGTAAGTTATATGCTATTTGTCCTGACCTGGCATCTCGGCTTCAGTTCCTTTCCCACTGCCGTAATGTAGCTTCCCTCTGCCTTTTCTATAAATAATTTCATGGTAGTTGTTTTGACGTACTTTCATCATTGTAAATATTCATTGAAGTTTCTTTTTTTTAAGTTGTTGTTTTTATTCAACACACCCACAGACAAATTTTACATATGGGAACTAGTTAGGACTTCATAGAGACTTTGAGGTATTATGGTGACTGTAGTAAGAATGTGTTGTCTTGGTGTAAGGAATACTGTGGTAAGTTTTGGTCAGTAATTGGGACTAAGTTTAAGATAAGACAGACTGAACACAAGCCTTTCCCTAACCCCTCTCTTGGCCTTGTGCCACATTTTTTACTATTCAAAATAAATATTACTTTCTTTATTGTAAATATCCATTGGGGTTTCATTTTTAAAAGTTGTTATTTTTATTCCCCCCATCCCCCACAGACAAACTGTACATATGGGAACTAGCTAGGACGACAGAGAGAGTCTGTGGTATTATGGTGACTGTAGAAAGAATAATAAGTAAAAATGTGTTGTTTTGGTGTAAAGAATACTGTGGTATTTTGGGATCAGTAATTGTAGCTAGCTAAGTTTAAGATAAGACTGATTGAAAACCAGCCTTCCCCAATCGCCCCTTTTAGCCTTGTGCCACATTTTTTTCAAAATAAATATTACTTTCCTCTACGGCACCGGGAATTTATGAATTTAAGCGCAGTACTAGATTGGCAGCAAGGTCTCATAATTTTACAGTTGAAATAGTCAGATATTACCATCACTTTCTCACTTTCTACAAATATTTTTATGGTTACTTCTTGATCGGATGAGCTTGCTTTCTACATGAATTTAAGCGTGCGACTACATTGGCAGCTAGCTATAACCGTTTTACTGATGAACTAACTAGATGCAACTGCCACTTCTACTCTAACAGTTATTGTTTTCTCTTGCACTTCCCACCTGCGGAACTCCCTTCCGATTTCTTGCTTCCCTGATAACTACAATCTTCAAAAATTTAAATGTAACGTCAATCGCCATCTTCTTCTTCTTCTCAATCGTCCTAATAAATCACAAAATATATAGTAAAACATATTGAGGGGTAACACAGGTGAAGATTTGTCATATATATATATATATGTGTGTGTGTGTGTGTGTGTGTGTGTGTGTGTGTGTGTGTGTGTGTGTGTGTGTGTGTGTGTGTGTGTGTTAAAAGGCTTATTTGTGACACGTTTCATACTTCAGGACTTCATCAGACTTCATCGGACTAAATTTGTTATGTTGGTAGGACTACATATGCTCACAACAGAGGGGTGCTGGGAATTTTAGAATTTTTTTATAACTAGCCGAATTCCTTTAATTTCGTTATTTAAGGTATTTTTCTTTTCCTTTCAATTAGTTTTGTTTGTAGGTATGCCACACTATATAGAAGATCTGCCAGGAATGGTGAAATGATGTAAAGAACCGCAAATTTACCGTAGATGATCTTGTGATCAAGGCCCTCTCTAGACATTTACATCGTAGTGAATTATTTCTTTTTTGATCAGAGTAGCATTTTTCATGTTAAAATAGTGGTCAGACACGTTACGGTGGGTAACCAAAATATTTGACGTATTGTTTTGTAAAATGTCCCCTTTGTGTTTATGTCATCTTTTATTTAGGTTTCCTGAGGTTTCTCCTATATATTTTGGCGACATTTATTACAGGCGATAGAATAAATTCCTGCTTCAAGTATTAGCTTATTGTTTTGTTTAGTATGGCTAAGTCCTTTATTGTTTTTGGATGTAGTAGTAACAACTTAAGTGTTGAGTTTAGGTAGATTCTGTTCGATTGTAGATGTGACAGAGTTAGTTGGTAGGATAATATATTTTATATATATATATATATATATATATATATATATATATATATATATATAAAGGGTGTCCATAAAACTTTTAAACATGCACTTTAAAAAAATTATAACTTTATTTGTATTTGCGATAGAAATAATTTGTAAAAAGGATTAGAAAGAAGTAAATCTATATTTTTTAAAGTTTTATTGAAATTTTATTTAACTTTCCACATATCCTCCATCATTAGCAATACAAAGGGTAATACGATTTTGCAGTTCACGGAAAACATTTGCCAACTGATTTACAGTAATGCCTGAAATCACATTAGTTATTTTAGCTATACTTAAAACTAGGTACATTAAACTTTATAACATTTTTTACAGATTATTTCTATCGCAATTACAAATAAAAGTGCTTTATGGACCTTTATGGATATATATATATATATATATATATATATATATATATATATATATATATATATATATATATATATATTTAAGTCTTGTTGCATGTAAGAAGGAAGTTCATGGTATTTCTGGACGAACTTTTGATCTGATTCAATCTTTCTTATCAAATCACGAAATTAATGTTGTCTCGAATGACCATTCTTCTAGGTCTTTCTGCATTAATGCAGGCGCCCCCAGAGCTCGATCCTTGGACCTGCGTCGTTCCTAATTTTAGCCAACGACCTTCCTGGCGTCATCAATTCTCAACTCGGTATCTGTTCTGATGACACAACTATTTACTCCTGTCTTAATGGTAAATCTGAGGCAGTTTAGTGCATACTACTTCCCGTGAATCAGTAAGACTACAATGACGTCGCCGATATCTAAAAAACCGTGCGATTATAAAAGTATAAAGGCCATTATAAAAGTATCAGCAATTGTACACCAAAGACAGTTGGAGGAAATGATATAACTCAACTAATAGAAAAAATTGAAAATCGAATATTAGTGCATGCAGACCAAGTTAGATTTCAACATGATAGCGATGAAAAAATGTATGGTGATCCTGAAAGTAATGAAGGGGAAAGTGTCATATCATGGCAAGACAAACATGACAGTGAAATCGAGAGTAATATAGACTCTGACAATGAACAATCATTGGAGGAATACTCCTATGAAAAAAGAAAAAGATCATGATCTTCCATATCTAGACAATCTCTTAAGGAGAGGGAGGAAGATAGTGAGGAGACAAAATCTTCCAGAAAAAGTACCAGGGAATATAAGGGGATAAGACCTCTTCGGCACAGGGAGATGAGTCTATAATTAACTACGCCTATTACCCATGAGGCAGTTGAGTGCATACTACTTCCTGTGAGTCAGTAACACTACAATGGCATTGCCGATATCTACAAAACCGTGCGAACAATTATCACTGGATAATTATGAATACACACAAGTGTGGCTTAGGATAATAGCAACTAAAGTTAGAACAAAAATGCTGGAGGATTTGAAATCAGTTGGAGGAGAAAACCAAATAACTGATCTCTTCTTAGCAATTATTGGTTGTGAGGCCATTATAAAAGTATCAGCAATTGTACACCAAAGACAGCTGGAGGAAAGGATGTTTGATGATAGAAATTAACTAATAGTGAAAAACATAACAGCCAAGAAAAATATAGTGAATGTGGGAGAGAGTTAAGTTTATGAATATTTCTCAAAAAATGAATGAACCATTTATTGAATATGTTCTTCGTTTAAAATAAATCGCTAAATATTGGGAATTTGAGAATCTGGGATCGGAAAACCAGTCAATCGAAGAGGATTTGATCCAAATGAAATCGGTAAAAAGTCTTCAAAATGAGGAATATCGGCAAATGATTCTAATGAATTTACAATTGGGAAAGTTGTCACTACAACAGTGTGGGGAATTTGTTTAGCAACAAGAGTCAATTGGAAAATTTAATAGAACAAAAGTTACGAACCTGGACACATACGCGATAAAGAATAAAGATAAAATAACGTGTACTTTTTGTGAATATCAACATCAGAGAGAAAAACAAAAACGTCCGGCGTATTAAAAAAAAAGTGAACAGTGTTTCAAAATGAAGCATTTTAAACGTATATGTAAATCAAAAAAGAAAAACATAGAGACGGTCCAACAAAATGAAATGGCAATAATTATGGACGTTTTTCATTGAAAAAAAATGAATCAATAATGTTTTATTGGATATGTTAGTAGATTCGGGAAGTAATGTGACGTTGATACCCAGAAATTTCTGGAAGAAATTAGGAAAACCAGGATTAAAGAAAGGCTTTGTCCAATTAAATCAGTTCGACGCATCCGAAAAAAATGTGTGCACAATATCATTTTTGGGATATTGCATATCTAGCGAAGGCATATCACCAGATCAATCGTTAATTGATAAAATATTAAAAGTTGAAGTACCTAAGAACAAAAAAGAATTGGATTCTTTCTACGGACTTGTATATTTCTACAGACAATATGTAAAGTGATACTCCGAATTGACAAAACCTTTTACTGCTTTAAAAAAAAAGAATGTGAAATTTATTTGGACAAAAGAACAATAAGTGGCATTTGAAAATTTAAAAGCTCTTCTGGCAAAGAAGCGAGTAGTAAAAACTATTTGACCTTAGAAAGGAAATAGAAGTAACAACTGATGCAAGTGAACTCTCAATTTCAGGAATATTTGCTCAGGATTGTCATCCTATTATGTATCTTTTGAGAAAATTGTCAAAGGCAGAATTGAACTTCTCAAATATTGCGAAAGAAGCATTGGCTATAATATGGATGACAAATAGAGCTTGTCAGTTTCTGATTGGAAAGAAATTCCTACTAAGGTTCGACCATAGACGTTTAGAATTCATATTCAATCCTAGGAAGGAAATTCCTAAAGTAATGTCTTCTAGAATTCTAAGATGATCCTTAATGTTAATGGCGTTTGATTTTGATACTGAGTATGTGAAAGGCATTACCTTTCCGCATATATACGCTTTGTTGAGGATGAAGTTTATTACTTCTGAAAGGGAGAAGGAGGAAGAAAAATTCAAAGATACTTTCTTAAACTGGGTCGAAAGTGATATTTTGTCGATAAACAAATGAGCTGAGGATACGAAGCGAAATCCCATATTGAACAGTATATTGTTCAGGACAAAAAAATAATAAGCGGAATAATTGCTCACGGACAGAAAGGCATTTTAAAGAGATTAAACACAAGTTAACTGTAGAAAATGGTGTAATTTGTAATGGAAACGTAGTGGTTCCGCCAGCAACGCAATGGAGCAAAATTATAAAAAGCATACATGACGATCTTCATTGCGGAATAACGTCTACACAAAGGAGATTAAAGCTAGATGCATGGTGGCCAGGCTATTCTACAGATGTAGAAGAATACATAAAAAGATGTAAAATATACAATGTTAGACTGACGAAAACATGGCCTAAAGAGTCCAAAACGCGGAACTGTGTACACATGGATTATGCCCATGTTAATGGAGTGGGATTCTTACTAATGCTGATAGATTTATATTCACGATGGCCAGAAGTAATATAGGTCTCCAATAAAATTAATTTTGCCGGTGAAACAAACGTTAAGGATCATATTTTCAAGAAATGGAATTCCGAAGATGCTAGTATCTGACAACGCCCCAGAGTTCTGTGACAAGGAACTATGCCAATGGTTGAACAAAATTGGATGCAAACCGTATAAAACTCCAATGTACCATCCGTAATCAAACACGATATCGATGAAGAAATGTATAGTGAGCCTGACAGTCATGAAGAGTAAAGTGTCATGTCAAGGTAAAACGAACTAGACAGTGAAATCGTAATATAGACTATGAAGACAAACACTCCTATGAAAAAAGAAAAAGGTCGCGATCTAGACAATCTCTTAGGGAGGAGGAAGAGGTGACTCATTTACATATGAAGTCACAAAGACTATAAGTAGGTACAGCTATTACCCACGAGGCAGTTGAGTGCATACTACTTCCCGTGAGTCAGTAACACTATAATACAGGCCTAATCTCCATTTATTGGCGTCGAATAATGCATACTATTACCAAACAACTGAATATCTAATTATCTCAAATAGAGTAGATAAGGCTGCGTAACCGATGAATGTATAATGTCACATTATGTTTTGTATTGTAAAATGTAGCGTAGTTGTGTCCACTCTAGACATTTTACATCAGTTATTCTCCACACACTCATATTTAAATTTTTCTAGTTAAAAATTGGTTCAGATGACACACAAACATATGTGTATGCTCAGCGAGGACAGAAAAAAAGCTATTAAGAATCCAATCAACTTGACAAAAAGAGTTTCATATTAGAATGAACAGATTTTTGTTTGTTAAATTATGTATGGATATGTATTTTTGTATGTATTTATTTTAACGTTAACAAACATGTCTTTCTTTCTTTCTTTCTCTCTCTCTCTCTCTCTCTCTCTCTTTATTTTTTTCTGTAGGGGGCATCACACACCCAACTTTCACAGTTTTATTATATCTGTTGACAGGACAGTCTTTTTCAAATAATGTAGACCTCTCCTCCGTTCTACACGTGACTAGTGGCAAAACTACTGTATGTTATAGCAGACATTTAAGGATACAAAGAGAAGAGATTATGATAAGCTTTCAATAATGACAAAGGGAGAAAAAGAAAACAAAGAGAGTATCTGAAATAAAAAAAACAGAGAGAGAGAGAGGAACATTGAGGGAAGAAAAAAGAAAGCAATTGTAAATAAATTACTGACGGCAGTTTAACAGAGTTTATAATCACCGACAACAACAAAAACAACAACAAAAGAAAAAAAGGAGGAGGCGAAGAAAAAATTAGACACGTGATAAATGAGTTACACAATGTTCTTTTTTCTTTTTCTTTTTCTAATTGGTGGGTCGAGTTTGTTCGGCAAGAGGCGTGTGCTAAAAATGTGTCCGCGTCTAATAACGCATCTGTATTTCTTGTGCAACACTTAAAAAGCACAGACTTCCCGTCCAACATTGTTGGTGAGAAAAGAGGTTTTAAATTCTACACGGACTTAAATTCTACACGGGCAACAAAGTTTGCTTGCTATCTGTTTTAAAGTGACATGGCTATTCCGACAGAAAAATGGAGACAGTTTGATCGTGAGGTATGTTTTGTTTTGTTGTTTAAAAATCGCTTAATTGGAGTCTTGCCGTTTTAATCTTGTATATGTGTGTGTACGTATCCTTTTGGAATGTCAGCTTGTGTTTTTCCTCTAAAATCTCGGTGTTGTTTTCATAATCTCCTCTATGGAATCATGTAAGTATCTTGTTTTTTTTTTTTTTGTTTCTTTTTTTGTTTTTTTCTTTAAGTTGATATGAACCAAACATTTCGACAGGAAACGAGACATGAAGTAAAAAAATCAACTTGTATAAAAAGAATGAAAATTTATCGTCAAAATATTTTTTCCATCAGCAAAAAAAAAAAAAAAAATGAAGAAAATTACGTAGTCTGTGGAGCTTATAATTGATTATTATATTCCAATAAAATTTTCAGTGCTTATACAGGGTGACCCAAAAAACGGGAACTTTTTAACAATCCAATAAAACCAAGAGTGATGGAAGAAAAAATATTTTATTCATTGTAATTGAAACCTTAAAACATGCCATTTAAGAAACAATGATGGAATTTTCATTTCCTGTACGAATGCATACTTGAAATCTGCTGTTGAGATTCCTCATTGACTGCTGCAACATCTCAGCTGGGATACTGTGAATTTCATCTTGAATTCTAAATGGCGAAATGTTTACTTGCTCAAGGTCACTGTCACGCAGTGTTGCCACTTGCTCATGTCTGGCAATACGCACTTAAAAAATTCCCGTTTTTTGGGGGTCACCCTATATAATAAAAGATGACATTTTTAGAAAGAACTTTCCATTCTAAATTTTAGTTATATTTTTCTCGCGATTACTGAATTTAAGCAACATTGAGCTTGGTCATTACCTAGATGGGTAACTGCTTGGGAATACCAGGTGCTGTAAGCTTAGATGTGTGGGTGGTGTAATGGATAATGGTAATCATAGAGCCGAGTTCCAATTCCAGTTGGGTTCGTTATACAGTCTAAACCGGATATAAGAGAGTTGTCGGGACCGGAGAAGTCTCTTATATCCGGGTTTCTCTTATATCCGGGTTTGGTCTATTTTGTTTAGGTAAGTAAAGTCTCTAATTTGGGACCAAAGAAAATCTCTCTTATATCCGGATCTCATATCCGGGTTACACTGTATTGACTTACAAGCAATTACATTTTGGAAAGGTATGAATCCATCACTCCCCCAGCTATGGGTCAATTAGAAAAAAAAACTTATATCATTAAATCGTTATTATCTCAAAAAATATTCTTAAAATCTAAAAATATTTTTCTGGCTTTAAATAACCTGAAAAGGGTTAATAAACCATAGAAAATGAATCAACCAACGAGAAGAAATAATTATATGCATAAGCAATCTCTTATGTCTTTTTACAAATTTTAAAGGTAAAAAAATAATTTTGTTTACCTTTTTAAGCGGGAAAGAAGGCGCTTCCTTCTGGTTCTTACGTATATGAACATGATTATTTTTGTTTACTTTAGATGTAATTAGATTAACTTTATGCTTGATTTATGTCAGGTCACTCTTTGAGTACAACGTATCATATAACCTAGCAAGACCTTCCATTTAATCGTGCCATCGGTAACTAAACCGGTTTCCCCAACTGGCCTTGCTAGCGAGTTGGTTTGTTTTGGTTTATTTTGCATATGAACTTCACTGGGTTATTTTGTAGGAATCCTTCTACTCGGTTTTTCGTTGAATGTTAAAATTTGGAGTGTCGGGATTCCATACATTAATAAAATAGCGTTACAGGATACGTAATTTAACCGTCTATAATAATCACACGATTTTCATTGAAGGAATAAAATTCAGTAGAAAAGACAACGTAGTTTCAACAAACGTCTTACCCAGGACGCGGATGCAGTTTAACGTCTTACCCAGGACGCGGATGCAGTTTAACGTCTTACCCAGGACGTGCTGGCGATTTGGGATGTCTAGATACACAGCGGGATTAAAAAACAAGGCCTATCAAAGAGCAAATGAACTTTCTTGTCGTCAAAACGGCCATCAAGCACAGTGGAAGAAATTGGGTTCCATGCAGCCAATGCGTTGATGAGACGGCATCACTGGACAGAGTGTTTCCTAGACTGAAGTCTTCTCCGGTGGGGTTAAGGAGAATCAACAGCCAAGTGCCCATCATGAAGGCTAGGTTCCAACATTGGACGTGGTTTGACCTAGAGAAGAAGGAACTCCGCGAAGTCTACTTACCCAACACACACAAAGTATGAATGAATTCATTCTGACTTTCAACACAAACATGTGGAGTGAACTGGTTAACTAATCAACCGAGCAGCGACCCTGTGAGCACACCCAAGTAGTGATGATAGTGACGATGATGATAATAATGATGATGATCTTGATATCCACACCAGTTACGGTACTAGGGCTGCTGATACCCGGGGCAAGCTGAACTTCGGCCCCGTTTCAAGTATAGTTTATGATGATGATGATGATGATGATGATGATATCCACACCAGTTACGGTACTAGGGCTGCTGATACCCGGGGCAAGCTGAAATTCGGACCCGTTTCAAGTATAGTTTATGATGATGATGATGATGATCTTGATATCCACAAAAGTTACAGTACTAGGGCTGCTGATACCCGGGGCAAGCTGAACTTCGGTCCCGTTTCAAGTATAGTTTATGATGATCATGATCATGATGATATCCACACCAGTTACGGTACTAGGGCTGCTGATACCCGGGGCAAGCTGAACTTCGGTCCCGTTTCAAGTATAGTTTATGATGATGATGATGATGATGATGATCTTGATATCCACGCCAGTTACGGTACTAGGGCTGCTGATACCCGGGGCAAGCTGAACTTCGGTCCGGTTTCAAGTATAGTTTATGATTATGATGATGATAATGATGATATCCACACCAGTTACGGTACTAGGGCTGCTGATACCCAGGGCAAGCTGAACTTCGGTCCCGTTTCAAGTATAGTTTTGATGATGATGATGATGATGATGATATCCACACCAGTTACGGTACTAGGGCTGCTGATACCCGGGGCAAGCTGAACTTCGGTCCCGTTTCAAGTATAGTTTATGATGATGATGATGATGATGATGATATCCACACCAGTTACGGTACTAGGGCTGCTGATACCCGGGGCAAGCTGAACTTCGGTCCCGTTTCAAGTATAGTTTATGATGATGATGATGATGATGATGATGATATCCACACCAGTTACGGTACTAGGGCTGCTGATACCCGGGGCAAGCTGAACTTCGGTCCCGTTTCAACTATAGTTTATGATGATGATGATGATGATCTTCCTATCCACACCAGTTACGGTACTAGGGCTGCTGATACCCGGGGCAAGCTGAACTTCGGTCCTGTTTCAAGTATAGTTTATGATGATGATGATGATGATCTTCCTATCCACACCAGTTACGGTACTAGGGCTGCTGATACCCGGGGCAAGCTGAACTTCGGTCCCGTTTCAAGTATAGTTTATGATGATGATGATGATGATGATGATATCCACACCAGTTACGGTACTAGGGCTGCTGATACCCGGGGCAAGCTGAACTTCGGTCCCGTTTCAAGTATAGTTTATGATGATGATGATGATGATCTTCCTATCCACACCAGTTACGGTACTAGGGCTGCTGATACCCGGGGCAAGCTGAACTTCGGTCCCGTTTCAAGTATAGTTTATGATGATGATGATGATGATCTTCCTATCCACACCAGTTACGGTACTAGGGCTGCTGATACCCGGGGCAAGCTGAACTTCGGTCCCGTTTCAAGTATAGTTTATGATGATGATGATGATGGTGATATCCACACCAGTTACGGTACTAGGGCTGCTGATACCCGGGGCAAGCTGAACTTCGGTCCCGTTTCAAGTATAGTTGATGATGATGATGATGATGATCTTGATATCCACACCAGTTACGGTACTACGCTGCTGATACCCGGAGCAAGCTGAACTTCTGTCCCGTTTCAAGTATAGTTTATGATGATGATGATGAAGATGATGATGATATCCACACCAGTTACGGTACTAGGGCAGCTGATACCCGGGGCAAGCTGAACTTCGGTCCCGTTTCAAGTATAGTTTATGATGATGATGATGATGATGATGATGATATCCACACTAGTTACGGTACTAGGGCAGCTGATACCCGGGGCAAGCTGAACTTCTGTCCCGTTTCAAGTATAGTTTATGATGATGATGATGAAGATGATGATGATATCGACACTAGTTACGGTACTAGGGCTGCTGATACCCGGGGCAAGCTGAACTTCGGTCCCGTTTCAAGTATAGTTCATGATGATGATGATGATGATCTTCCTATCCACACCAGTTACGGTACTAGGGCTGCTGATACCGGGCAAGCTGAACTTCGGTCCCGTTTCAAGTATAGTTTGATGATGATGATGATGAGTTGGTGATGATCCACACTTCGGTCCCAAGTATAGTTTATGATGTTACGGTACTACGGGGCTGCTGATACCCGGGGCAAGCTGAACTTCGGTCCCGTTTCAAGTATAGTTTATGATGATGATGATGATGGTGATATCCACACCAGTTACGGTACTAGGGCTGCTGATACCGGGGCAAGCTGAACTTCGGTCCCGTTTCAAGTATAGTTTATGATGATGATGATGAAGATGATGATGATATCACACCAGTTACGGTACTAGGGCAGCTGATACCCGGGGCAAGCTGAACTTTCGGTCCCGTTTCAAGTATAGTTTATGATGATGATGATGATGATCTTCCTATCCACACCAATTACCAGGGGTACAAGTATAGTTTATGATATGATGGGCTGCAGTTGATACCGGGGCAAGCTGAACTTCGGTCCCGTTTCGGTATAGTTTATGATGATGATGATGATGATCTTGATATCCACACCAGTTATAGTTTGAACCGGTCCCGTTTCAAGTATGATGATGATGATGATGATATCCACACCAGTTACGATACTGATGGGGCTGCTGATACCCGGGGCAAGCTGAACTTCGGTCCCGTTTCAAGTATAGTTTTGATGATGATGATGATGATGATGATGATGATATCCACACCAGTTACGGTACTAGGGCAGCTGATACCCGGGGCAAGCTGAACTTCTGTCCCGTTTCAAGTATAGTTTATGATGATGATGATGATGATGATGATATCCACACCAGTTACGGTACTAGGGGCTGATACCCGGGGCAAGCTGAACTTCGGTCCCGTTTCAAGTATAGTTCATGATGATGATGATGATGATCTTCCTATCCACACTACGCCAGTTACGGTACTAGGGCTGATGATCCATGATGGTATGATACCCCGGGGCATGCTGAACTTCGGTCCCGTTTCAAGTATAGTTTATGATGATGATGATGATGATGATATCCACACCAGTTACGGTACTAGGGCTGCTGATACCCGGGGCAAGCTGAACTTCGGTCCCGTTTCAAGTATAGTTTATGATGATGATGATGATGGTGATATCCACACCAGGGTACTAGGGCTGCTGATACTTCGGTCCCGTTTCAAGTATAGTTTATGATGATGATGATGAAGATGATGATGATATCCACACCAGTTACGGTACTAGGGCAGCTGATACCCGGGGCAAGCTGAACTTCGGTCCCGTTTCAAGTATAGTTTATGATGATGATGATGATGATCTTCCTATCCACACCAATTACGGTACTAGGGCTGCTGATACCCGGGGCAAGCTGAACTCGGTCCCGTTTCAAGTATAGTTTATGATGATGATGATGATGATGATATCCACACCAGTTACGATACTAGGGATTTATGGGATGATACGGATACTGATACCCGGGGCAAGCTGAACTTCGGTCCCGTTTCAAGTATAGTTGATGATGATGATGATGATGATGATGATCTTGATATCCACACCAGTTACGGTACTACGCTGCTGATACCCGGAGCAAGCTGAACTTCTGTCCCGTTTCAAGTATAGTGATGATGATGATGATGATGATGATGATGATGATGATGATATCCCACTAGTTACGGTACTAGGGCTGATGATGCCGGGGCAAGCTGAACTTCTGTCCCGTTTCAAGTATAGTTTATGATGATGATGATGAAGATGATGATGATATGAGTTACGGTACTAGGGCTGCTGATCGGGGCAAGCTGAACTTCGGTCCCGTTTCAAGTATAGTTCATGATGATGATGATGATGATCTTCCTATCCACACCAGTTACGGTACTAGGGCTGCTGATACCCGGGGCAAGCTGAACTTCGGTCCCGTTTCAAGTATAGTTGATGATGATGATGATGATGATCTTGATATCCACACCAGTTACGGTACTAGGGCTGCTGATACCCGCGGCAAGCTGACCTTCGGTCCCGTTTCAAGTATAGTTTATGATGATGATGATGATGATCTTCCTATCCACACCAATTACGGTACTAGGGCTGCTGATACCCGGGGGCAAGCTGAACTTCGGTCCCGTTTCAAGTATAGTTTATGATGATGATGATGATGGTGATATCCACACCAGTTACGGTACTAGGGCTGCTGATACCCGAAGTTGATGATGGGGCAAGCTGAACTTCGGTCCCGTTTCAAGTATAGTTTATGATGATGATGATGAAGATGATGATGATATCCACACCAGTTACGGTACTAGGGCAGCTGATACCCGGGGCAAGCTGAACTTCGGTCCCGTTTCAAGTATAGTTTATGATGATGATGATGATGATCTTCCTATCCACACCAATTACGGTATTAGGGCTGCTGATACCCGGGGCAAGCTGAACTTCGGTCCCGTTTCAAGTATAGTTTATGATGATGATGATGATGGTGATATCCACACCAGTTACGGTACTAGGGCTGCTGATACCCGGGGCAAGCTGAACTTCGGTCCCGTTTCAAGTATAGTTTATGATGATGATGATGATCTTCCTATCCACACCAATTACGGTACTAGGGCTGCTGATACCCGGGGCAAGCTGAACTTCGGTCCCGTTTCAAGTATAGTTTATGATGATGATGATGATGGTGATATCCACACCAGTTACGGTACTAGGGCTGCTGATACCCGGGGCAAGCTGAACTTCGGTCCCGTTTCAAGTATAGTTTATGATGATGATGATGAAGATGATGATGATATCCACACCAGTTACGGTACTAGGGCAGCTGATACCCGGGGCAAGCTGAACTTCTGTCCCGTTTCAAGTATAGTTTATGATGATGATGATGAAGATGATGATGATATCCACACTAGTTACGGTACTAGGGCTGCTGATACCCGGGGCAAGCTGAACTTCGGTCCCGTTTCAAGTATAGTTCATGATGATGATGATGATGATCTTCCTATCCACACCAGTTACGGTACTAGGGCTGCTGATGCCGGGGCAAGCTGAACTTCGGTCCCGTTTCAAGTATAGTTTATGATGATGATGATGATGGTGATATCCACACCAGTTACGGTACTAGGGCTGCTGATACCCGGGGCAAGCTGAACTTCGGTCCCGTTTCAAGTATAGTTGATGATGATGATGATGATGATCTTGATATCCACACCAGTTACGGTACTAGGGCTGCTGATATGATGATGGCAAGCTGACCTTCGGTCCCGTTTCAAGTATAGTTTATGATGATGATGATGATGATCTTCCTATCCACACCAATTACGGTACTAGGGCTGCTGATACCCGGGGCAAGCTGAACTTCGGTCCCGTTTCAAGTATAGTTTATGATGATGATGATGATGGTGATATCCACACCAGTTACGGTACTAGGGCTGCTGATACCCGGGGCAAGCTGAACTTCGGTCCCGTTTCAAGTATAGTTTATGATGATGATGATGAAGATGATGGTGATATCCACACCAGTTACGGTACTAGGGCAGCTGATACCCGGGGCAAGCTGAACTTCGGTCCCGTTTCAAGTATAGTTTATGATGATGATGATGATGATCTTCCTATCACACCAATTACGGTACTAGGGCTGCTGATACCCGGGGCAAGCTGAACTTCGGTCCCGTTTCAAGTATAGTTTATGATGATGATGATGATGGTGATATCCACACCAGTTACGGTACTAGGGCTGCTGATACCCGGGGCAAGCTGAACTTCGGTCCCGTTTCAAGTATAGTTTATGATGATGATGATGATCTTCCTATCCACACCAATTACGGTACTAGGGCTGCTGATACCCGGGGCAAGCTGAACTTCGGTCCCGTTTCAAGTATAGTTTATGATGATGATGATGATGGTGATATCCACACCAGTTACGGTACTAGGGCTGCTGATACCCGGGGCAAGCTGAACTTCGGTCCCGTTTCAAGTATAGTTTATGATGATGATGATGAAGATGATGATGATATCCACACCAGTTACGGTACTAGGGCAGCTGATACCCGGGGCAAGCTGAACTTCGGTCCCGTTTCAAGTATAGTTTATGATGATGATGATGATGATCTTCCTATCTACACCAATTACGGTACTAGGGCTGCTGATACCCGGGGCAAGCTGAACTTCGGTCCCGTTTCAAGTATAGTTTATGATGATGATGATGATGGTGATATCCACACCAGTTACGGTACTAGGGCTGCTGATACCCGGGGCAAGCTGAACTTCGGTCCCGTTTCAAGTATAGTTTATGATGATGATGATATCCACACCAGTTACGGTACTAGGGCTGCTGATACCCGGGCCAAGCTGAATTCGTTCCCGTTTCAATTATAGTTTATTTTAATTTTCACAACGAGAAAAACAGTAAATGTAGAACAATGATTTTATAACAATATTCGGCACTTAATAACAAGCTAAAGAAAACTTTCATTATCCCCCTCCTAAAACATCTTTTCTAAACTTTAGATCTGAAAATCTTTTCATGACACTTTCTGCACGTTTCTTATTGAAAAGTAGCCAAAGAATTTAATCTGTCTTGAGTCATAGGCGATCGCAAGTATGTTTTTATAAGCTTTATCTTTGGAAGATCCCAAACACATGACATAGTAGCATGATGACGCCCTCTGTCTTGATGGTACCCCGGGCGACTGCACGAGTTGCCAGTACCTTGAGCCGGCCCTGATCCACACCCCCAAAGAAAATAATAAGTGCAAAGAGAGAAAGAGCCTAACTTGATGAAGATCATTGCTTCTGAAACATCAATAAGAGACTACAAGAAAGAAATTGTTCTATTCCATTGACCATTCTTCATAGAATTGTCCATAAGTATTCAGGACAGGGATCAGCAATCAGAAAATGCTGGACATAGAGAGAAGGAATTGTCTTTAAATCAAGAGCCACTAGAAAACTGGCAAAAATATATTCTATTGAAAGAAAGAATTATTTCTTTATTATATAGATTCGACCTAAAATCCTTATCTTTGTTGTTATTATCACAACTTTTCGGTTGTTGTACCCTGCAGCCTTCTTCAGTTATCTGTCGATCCGGGTAACCTTTTGATCTAAACCCTTGATTTAATCTAGGAGAGTGGATTGTTCTCGTTCTGCTGTCCATATCTAGAGATATCTTGTCTTATTCTATTTTAGTACTGTTCAGATATTGCTAGTCCAGTTTCGCCTGGGTTGGGCCAGGGATTGAACTCACAATTACTATGAAGCCGAGTTCTCGAACAAACGCTCTTAATTTCCTAGGCTATTGGCGTGAGATAATCCCTAACCTAACAACAAATATGAGGATGTTAGTCCGACTGTAAATAATAACTCTTAATCCCAGAAATTCAGACAAAAATAATTTCTTTAGCCAAGATCTTTACTTACAGCGAAGGAAAGACTGTCTTCAGATCTACTTCCAGGAAATGTCTCAAACAAATAATTTAGCCATTTCCAAAGAGTTCCAATTAAAAAAAAAAAAAAAAAAAAAAAAAACGCTTGAAAGATTTGATACACACAATTTTTATCGAAAGATCTTGGCCATGGCCTAGAAAAAAAACACAATTATTCCAGTAATATTTCATATATTATTTTAATTTGGCCACCTAGGAACATACAGCGCCTATTCTATATTTTTAAAACTACAGAAGTCATCAACACGCTTAGATTTTCCATGAGGTCGTAATGGATTCGGTTTTGAAAGAATCAGATGATATTGTCTTTAAAATTTAACCTGCGAAATTTTTGTTCCGAACAAATACTTTATTTGAATTGTGGAAAGTTGAAAGGGTAAAAATGTAGCCTTGTAAAAATATTCAATTCATCCAAAAAGAAAATAAAAGAAAACCGATAAAGTGTACCCACCTCCCGCCAAAAAATAATTATATTTCAGAAATTGTGGAGGTGTTTGTGAAAAAACTCTTTTTTTCGTCATTCGTAAAAACGCTCAGCTCCATTTGCCTGCGTGAAACTTGAAAGGTAAATGATTTTAAAATAACTTAATGACTATAGATGCTTAAAAGCTGAAGCCGAATTAATAATTTTATATATGTTTTAAATGCTGTATAATATTTATCCTTCTCTATAGATTCAAAAGCTACTTTAATTTTAAGTTGGTATCCACTCAGAATAAATGGATTCATATATTTCCTACGTTCTAATGCCCTTGGGAAAGGTATTAATCCATCTCTTCTCTTGTCAGCTATGGGTAAATAGCAGAACAGACTAAGTCCTATAGCCTTGGTTGGTGGCTAGACTAGAGAAATGAAAACTAAATTGAAACTAGTCTGGTGAAGAACGGGCTCCGTCAGGCTATCTTGCCCAGAACGCAGTACATGTGGTGGTCCTACAACCCTCAGGGGTTACAGGGGTCGTGATCGTGACCGATGATCCGTTCGGTAGGGATATCGTGTCTTGTTAAACATTTTCAATAAAAGGAGGTTTTCATTTTGTCTGAAAATGATTAATTAATAGTATTTATTCTAATAGTATTTATTCTAATAGTATTTATTCTAATAGTATTTATTCTAATAGTGTCCGTTATAATTTGAATGTGTCTACTAGACAAAGTATTTGTTCATTAATTTGTTTATTCCACTAAATCTTATTTTATACGGATTTTTTTAAAGTTCTTCTTCACAAATACTACAGATTCCTTACTTTTGCATTCGATGGCCATATTCTTGATTAAAACCTCATAAACATCGTTTTCTTTCTGCAGGAGTTATCAAGGCAATACTCACCCAGAAGATGGTCGAAAAAGATGCCTGATCAAGTGATAAAAGATCATACCCGAAACCTGAAGGAAGGTGAGTAGTAAAGTGAATCTTTGATTGGAGTGTGTTGTAAAACACGCCAGCTTGCATAGAATAAACCCAAATTTACAAACGTTAACCTTTCAAAATTGAAGCGTAGACACGTGACGTCTAAGTGACCAATGAAAACAAAACAAGATAAGATTTAAAAATAACTTCGCATTATTTCAATTTTTTTGTAATGCCATTTGTAGGAAAGACTGATATTTATTCGTACAAAAAGTACAAATTGTGGCACGAGGCCAATAAAGGGGAGGGGTAGAGGCTGGTCAACACTAACTATCTTATACCTAGCTAATCAGATTCGCGACCCATTCGTACATTACATTTTACTCATTCACCAAAAGAACTCGTCCATCACCAAACAAGCCTTCAACCACCATAATACCACGTGCTCTCAAGGGAGACCTACCAAAATCGCGCCCCATGCCATAAAAATTTTAATGATGATATATATATATACAATTCTAATAATGATAAAATGAGAGGAGAGGGAAATGAACCCAATAATAAACTTAAAATAAACACAAAAACAAACTAAACATAATTGATGTTAGTAGGGACCCATAAAACAGAGAGACCGCTGTATTCTGCCCAGGGGACAAAATCAAGAGACGCTCTCGCTAAGGGAGTGGGAAAAAGTATAAAATATTAGGCTGGATTGGGAAAATATAAAACTGACCCAGTCGAGATGAAAGGGGGGGGGGGTCAAAACAAACTGGGGAGGTTGGAAATCTCGACTTGGATCATAACCAAAGAACGGCCGGGATGCAGGCCAGGAACAACACTTACTCACATTAACTAGGTACACTGAAGTTTGTCTAACCTAACCAAGGGGAGGTTTCCACAGGAAGCCACCCTGATGTGCAATAGGTTGACCTAGAAGAGAAAATCAAGGCTAGCCCCGTTCACACGAAGCAAGCTCGCTTCTTTTACCCACCTTTCGCTAAAGACTGTCGAATGCAATCGTTTTCTATTCGATCTAATCTTCATCTTGAGCTGATGCTCAAAGAATCGAATTAGATCCGAATGAGAAAGACGATTGCCTCGCAAGACTTCCTCCTTTCGCGTCGTCCAAATCACCATTCGAGCCGTGGCCATCAGCGTCAGATACACCATCCGTTTCATCCCGGAATACGGGGCCGACACATTTGTAGGAAAGACTATTTAATACAGATATACAATAGTAACGCCTTCGAACAATACTGGGTCAGACGCCACGCTAATTCCTATATATATATATATATATATATATATATATATATATATATATATATATATATACAAGGTGTCCATAAAGTCCGTGTGCACTTTAAAAAATTTATAACTTTATTTGTATTTGCGATAGAAATAATCTGTAAAAAAATGTTATAAAGTTTAATGTACCTAGTTTTAAGTATAGTTAAAATAACTAATGTGATTTCAGGCATTACTGTAAATCAGTTGGCAAATGTTTTTCGTGAACTGCAAAATCGTATTACCCTTTGTATTGCTAATGATGTAGGACATGTGGAAACATAAATAAAATTTCAATAAAACCTTAAAAATATAGATTTACTTCTTTCTAATCTTTTTTACAAATTATTTCTATCGCAAATATAAATAAAGTTATAATTTTTTTAAAGTGCGCACGAACTTTATGGACACCCTGTATATATTTTCCTTTATTTGTCACGTGATCTAATTATTTCAAGATGAGGTTGACTGTGCTTGCTCTCTGGCAATCCATGTTCAAACCCCAGTGTCGGCAGAGACACTTTATTCTGATATGACAATTTTTAAAAAAAAATTTCTGATGATTAAATAGCGAAACAAGTTAAACTTTGAAGATGTCTACCCCCCCCCTTATTCCTTATTTGATGCTCCGTCTGTACCGTGCGATATTGGAGCACGCCTTCATTATTTCGTTAATGTCAAGTCAAATTTTTCATGATTAGTCAAGTACCTTTGTGAATCCCTCTGTCAACTAACTACAAAGAGTTTCTGGTTTTCGTCGTAATATTTGCGAGAATTACAAACAGTTTTATTTGTTTACTGGAAATAAAAATAAAACTATTTTTGTAGATTTTAAATTTTTTGACTATTTACATCGTTCGAACTGTTGTCTTCATCTTTATTGCCGTATTCACGACGTTTCGGCCGTTATACGCTCCGGTCTTCTTCAGGTGATATACGTTGGAATTTCGAAACCGAACTCGTTATTTAGTTCACGGAAGTAGTCCATATATGAAGGGAAGAGGGATATCACCGCCCTCTATAGAATGGGATTGAAATAATAGATAAAAAAAACATCACTGGAAAATACGAAAACTTAAGGACTCAGCACATATGCCGGGCACAAGAATCTCCTAAGCCGACCAGACATCGACATGAATAAAATATAGGAACCAGTAATACAGAGAGTTAGAGAAAAAAAATGTAATATGAGCTCTGGTAAAAAAAATGATTACTGAGACGTTAGGTTTATGTGTCCTAAAAAGTCATTCACTTGATGTTCCCAAGGACACATGTTCCCAAGGACACATGACCCAGTGGAGGATGAAAGCTTTGCTTGAAGTAATTAAGTGACTTGACCCAAATTCAATACATGGAACAAAAATTTGGAGAGTTGAGACATTAAAGGACACTAACTGAAACTTTGATACCTAAAAAAAAAAAAAATAGGCATGGCACGTAGAATTAGAACAATAAAAGGGTTCGGTCCGAAATTTCGGAACGTCGTTAATAATATCTTTATTAATAAAGATGAGGACAGCAATCCGAACGATGTAAATAATGTAAAATACAAAATCTCAAAAATCACGGTTCACAGGTTAGTAAGTGAATGTATGGATGTAGTTTAAGGAAAATATAAAATAATACGGCAATTAATGCCGCGTGGAATTTTTTTTTCCTTTAAATGAAAAAAGACTTACCATGACGTTAGCGCATGCGCAGAAAAGGCAAACCTGGAAAGCGCGCGCAAATCACGCTGTTGATCTTATACCTGCAGACAGCAAACAAAACAAAATCTGATTGGCTAATGCTAATCTCGATGCCATGATAAAAGTAAGATCTACCTCCTGATATAATAATTGTCTTTAAAATTATATGGTGGAGCGAATTATGCGGAGAGGTGGCCTGTCAACAGGTCGGGGTATCTGACAGAACGGATCTGATGTTGCAATAGCCGAAATCCGTAATGAAGTCAGGGTAAGACCACTGCTGACCACAACCGTTTCATTTTATAAATGTACTTCAAAAATATGTTGAATATTTGAAACTTTGAACTATTTTAATATTGGCCTTTTTTATTCGATTTAAGACAAAATATAAATTCTACCTTTTAAAAAATTGTATTTATCACAAATTAAAATTAAAGAACACTTAGGCCAACATATCAGATCATTGCAAAAATCCGTTCTCGATTTTCCTTGTTAATACAAAGTGATCGCAACTTGACACTAGCATTTCTTTTGGTAGCGATTTCGGATGTGTTCTAGATTGAGACCTTGTATCATGCAGCTGCGAATCAGACTTTGTTAAATGCGTTAAAGATGGAGGATTATCAAAATTTTCCGATTACAATTAAGTTTCACAAAGTCGGCGATTTTTTAGGTGATTTTTCGACGAATTTTTTTAAGATAACAATTTTTATAACTTGGAAATAAATTTGGGAATAACTTAATTAAATTAATTACGAAATCGAGCGAAAGTCACCTATGAAAAAAAAATAATTTGTAGGCAAAAGTAAGGACCAATAGAGATCAAATTATCTTTAAATTAAGTGGCGGCAGAAGAATTATCATTGAACTTTTAAAAGGTAAGTTTAAATATTAATGGAATACGTAAATATAGCGATCACTTTTGAGTTCTTCTGTAGCTTATCGCATACGGCAGCAGTATGCCTCGCAAAAATAAATCTCCGCCAACAGAGGACCAGATTGCAATCAAAAGGCTGCAGCGAAGAAAAGAAAATCCCGTGCAAATGAGAACCTAGATCAAACGGCAGCCAGGAGAGATTCAAATGCCGCGAATATGCAAAGGCTTATGGACTCTCAAACTCCTGAACAAGCCGAAGGCCCAATCAGGTATAAACCAATGGCTTCTTTCATCAATTATAGGCATTTAAGAATATTTGTGGAGATCTGAAACACTGATAGCTTGTGGTAATGCCGTGTTTGCTAATACCTCTACTTGACAAGTTCTCTTAATTCCCTCTTTCTTCCCTTCAAACAACTCTAGTATGCACATTTTGTGGTTACCAGCTACATAGATGGGGCTCAATGATGTACAAGTCCCCAGAGCATCATTTCTACATTTTCTAGCTTCTTCAGCTGTTAGCAACATGAACTTTGTTCTACCCGAATTTAAAGCTATGTATTCTGTTTCCACCTTGTACCTTGCCACCATTCCCAAACCTTGATCACTTCTGGGGTAGGGAATAGGTAAATTTATAACCTGGTATATCTTGAATATACTTTCTCTATCCAACAACGGAATAGACATCAAAACTAATAGTTTTCTATTTTCCAACAAGATCACACATCGCAGCGCATTATAATATTTCCACAATTCTTTGGTGGGATCCACTGGCAGTCTTAAATGATGGGGTAACTCGGTCTGTATTCCGAGTAACACTTCCTTTAAGTGACCCGGGTTTACTATGCTTGGGGACAGGTATCCCAATGACAACATGTCTAATTGCGCTCTCACATGTTCCAGCAAGGTTGTCAACGACTGACTAGTTTGTTGTACCTTATTCGTAATTGTCATTAGTTGGAAATATCTTTGCATAAATCCACTTATTTCCTGTAATTCCATCATTACAGTTTCTGTATCATTAATTATCTCTTGTCTTAACCCTGCTAGGTTATTTATTAACCAATTAATTCTGGCTCTATTCTTGGCCACTTCCAACCTTGTCACATTTAATATTGATACACTCTCCCTTGCCACTTGAGCCAGCGTCCTCTGGTTTATTTCCACTTCGCCCAGTTTTCTTCTTATGAATTTAACGTCATCTTCAGTCACTGTTCCAAACAGAACATTTAACGCTTTTCCCACAATCGGAACTACTGATCTCTTTTCTCTCGTCTGCAGTAGCTCTATTTCCTTCAGATAATTTTGCATGTCCCTCCATTGAGCCTCTATCATAGTGGCCTCCGATTCTAGGGAATGTAATAATCTGAGATATCCTTTCTCCTTGGAATAATCTTGCCCTACCTTCAACCGGGCTTCATCCAGCTGCTTTAGCTCATTTCTTAGTTTATTTAATAGCGACTCGTATGGATTTAAATCTATCACGAATGTGATCAACCGTTTCGACCTGGTTATTATTACTTCACTCGTCTTTTTAAAAATGGTATTTCGGCTGTACTTCCAAGCTTCCGCCATCGTCATCATCAGTGTGGCTATCACCACCATCATCATCAACCCTTTCATTTTGGTCATTCCTGCAAAGCAACAAGATTCTCTTGTTTTTATTCTTCTTAACCATTCCTCTTGTTCAATTCTTCACTCAGTTATTCCATAATTTCTTTCTAAGTTTGTAACCCTTCAGCTCTTCCCTCCCCTAACTAACTTCTAGCAGATCGAATAGTCCGGACAGGCGCGCGGGGCTCCCTCTCCAAACGCCGTAATTTCATGATACTACAGCTGGCCAGTTAGCAATGCCAATAATCTTCTTCCGCCCTTGGTGAGGTGCAGCTCGCGACTCCATCCCCTCCATCCACATCCACCACAGTCAGCCAGTAGGTTTTTTTGGATGAGTCAGTGTCGTTATCTGTCGATACCAAACGCTTCTATTCTTCACAGCCTTCTTTGTTTTACTGAGATTTGGGCTTCTTCACCCCTCTCAATCTCACCTTCAGAGGTAGTTGCTGTTCGACCTCTAACCTTCTCTTGGTGTTCAATTCCTCTTCAGGAGGTGTTTCGTCCCTTTTCTTTTTTTTTTTTTTTTTTGCCTGATTCTTCCTTCTGCTTCGAGTCTGTGCCTTGGGCTTCTTCATTACTTCTTGATTCAACGTCTAGATCTCCCTTGTTTCTTAGCCTCTCTCTGAGCTGGGAAAGGGGTATCTGATCCTCTTCCTCCTCCCACTCGCTGAGCTCATCTTCTTGTTTAGTGCGCCTCTCTTTAGAACCCTTGACTGCTTGACTGGATTTTCTCGCTTTTCTCTTCCTTTACTTTGGAAATGGGGGCGAGACGGTGACATCACAAGGTCTCCTCTGCACCGATTCAGGCGACGACTGAACACAGCTGGTCCCCGCCGAAGGTTCCAACTCCGCCACTCGGATAGCTTCCAGATGGCTCAGTCGATCTATCTCTTCATTTTCCTCGGAATCCTCTTCCGTCTCCATTTCTTCCGGTTCAAATAGAGTTACCTTCCTTGTCCTTGTCTTCTTAGGCCTCGGCTCACTCATTTCTAGGTTTGCTATTTCAGCTTTCTTCAGATCATTGTCATGGTCCCTCCTTGCTCGTCCTGCCACTTGATCCCATATTACATATGATACTGGACCCGTCTGCTCTACTATCCGGTAGTATGGTTCCCATCTCTGGTCCAGCTTTCCTTCTCTCTGGTGAATTTTATAGTAGACAGGGTCTCCAACCTTCAGTTCTAGTACCTTTCTTTCAGCATTCACTCTCTCATTTCTTCTCTTCTGGGCCCTCTTTATTCTTCTTCTGGCCTGTACAAATATTTTATGTTGTTGTTCCAGCAACAGCTGATGATGATCTACCTGCCCTCTACTCAAGTGACTCCCCTGGCCACATGTCCGACATTTTACGTTCCTATTTTTTAACTGGGCCACCCTCCCTCTTAATTCCGGGGTGGCCCGTTGGCTTTTCCCTGGTACTGTCTTTCGGGCACAGCCTTCTTTAACAATATCGGTAGGGCATCTTTTTTTTTATCCCACTCCACTTGGCTAGGTGTCCCTTCTTCCCACACCTAGTACATTTATCTTGCTCAAAGTCTGGGGGCAATCCCCACTTCGTCGGTCAGCCCGCTGCTCTGTGGTCCCCATACCCACAGGTCCAGCAAACCAGCCAATATCGACCCGGCGTAGGCTTATAAAACCCATTCCTTGTCGACCAAGCCTTTCTTTTGGGATCCTCTTCCCACATCTCAGGCTCCTCCACCTCTAGCTTGACCTTCCGATTCCACGCGGGGGCTCTCCCTCCTTCCCCCTTTCTTCCTACCTCCCGACTTTGCTCTTGTGCCTTCCTACCTTTCGTTACCTCTTCCCATGCTCCCTGGCCTCTTTGGCCAGCGCCACCGCCGCCGACAACTTTAGAGGTCCTTCTTTTAGCACATCATGGCGAATACGCTGTCCCTGAGCGCTCCCACATACAGATCGGCCAACTGGGCCTGCATCACTTCATTATTTCTCACTACCTCTGGGAAAGCCAATGACGGCAGCTTCTCCGCTCGGACCCCCATTTCTCCAGGGGTTTCGTCCCTCAGTTGCGTCATCTACTGGAGGGCTCTCATGGCCTCTATCGCTGTGCCTTCGTCAGCGAACTCCTGAGTCAATAATACTTCCAGTCTTTTCCATGTCGTGAGGCTCACTGGCTAAGGGTCCCTTTATGAACTCGGACGCTTTCCCCCTGGTGGCATCATACGCCAAGTATAGGGTTTCTCGGTCCGAGAGTCCATATATCACGCGGCCCTTACCTAGAATTGCCAGCCAATCCTTAAAACTCCCTGAGCTACCGTCAAAGGCCGGAACCCTCGGTCCGCCCAACAATTTTCTTAGCTCCACCGACAATTCCTGCTCGACTCCCACTTCCTCCATGTCTAGCCAATCTGAATCGTGGTCAGACATATTTAAACTACTTCACAAGAAAAAAGAAACACAATCAGAGCAGCAACAATCGAAATTGGGAGATTAACCGAAAAAAGTGTCCTACCTGACAGACGATTTCCAGCTCGTTCTTCTCAGTTTCCGGGCTGTTGTACTAGAAGGTCTTGAATCGTATGGTTATAATTAACCAAAGTCCTTTGGTTCCCACTCTAGTCTGTTTCCTGTTTGTCTACTTGAGACGCCGCGCGTTGTCCTGGTCGAAATTTTCCGCAACTCCTGTGGCAGTGATTAGTTCAGGGTCGAACCCGGTGGTCACAGCACCAATATGTGACACGCACCGGTGGTCGTGGTCGCGGTCGTGGTCGTGGTCGCAGCGCCAGACCAATATGGGACGTCCACTAGTCGCAACGTCAATATATGACACTGCGCAGTCGGCCCGTAGTCAACTCCCAGTTGCGGCGCGAAGCCGTAAGGTTTCTTCCACGCGCGTTTTGTGGTTGACTCCTTGTCGCTGCCACCAGCCCGTGTCCCGGTCGATCTGGTCGTTTCCGGTTCGATACCAGCATTGTCGTTCTCAGCTCGCCTCCAAAGCTTGGTCACCGAAGTAACTGCTTTGATCTCAAGTCTAACCTACCCACGTTGTGACTTTGATCTTAGGTAAACGAAATCAATCAGTCGTCGGGCCGTAGTTCAAGCTGAATCCGGGGTAAAGGTGACACCGCACAAGCGTAAGTAAATGAAAAATAATAAAACAAACTCACGAGGTTCAAATATGTTGAGAAATAGCAATTATCTTTATCTATCTGTTGAATACAGGAGTGTGTTTCTCCCCCGGCCCGTTTCTATGGATTCGTGACACTTTTTGCATTTCTTAAGCGAGTTATTGTATCTTAAGCCGTTCGTCAATAAAAACTTGAAAAAAAAGTCGAAAAGGCGTGAAAATCTTTCAGTCAGCTCCGGCGAGGCTGGTCTCCAACTGAAACTCCGAACTCTCTTGAAACACTGCCGAAAAAAACTCTCTGACTGCCTCAAGACGGTCGTTTATATGGACACCAACCAACTCCATTTCGGTGGTTTTCTCCCTCGTCCATGAGGAGAGGTCGGAGGGGAATTATTCTCCTAGACTCTTCCTTTCTCATATTGGTATCTCATACCAATCCTCTTAGTGGGTGTCAACAACTTTCCAGCCTTTCTCATACATTCACCTTCGCCTATCACTCACGCCACCACTTGGCCAATGATCGCTCGGTAGCGTGGGTATGGCTAAACCAGGCCTTAGTAAAATTATCGTCCCCCCAAAATTCTCTTTTCTTTTCTTCTTTTCTATCGGTCAGAATTCTTATCAATCCCATGTGGCCATAATTAGATTTTTATCCTGAGCGACCCAAAATCCACTTAGCATAATCTCTACCGACTCATTAATCACTGCTAGTCAACTTTTTAACAGGGTGGTCGTGTTCCATCTGAAAATCAAATTCTTCATTTTTCTCGTATCTTAAAATTTTCGTATCACCAGATGCCCACTTTCGGCAACATTAAGTCTGTCGTCAACAGTTTGAATAAGCAATAACAATGATCATATCAAGACCTGTATACATAACGGCTAGCTTTCTTCGTCGGAATCCAATGTTGCTCGGTCTGTCTTTCGATATAGCTCTTTCTCGCCTTAAGTATTTCTCGTTTTTAATTTCTATGCTTAATTAGTTAGCCAATTACCATAGCTAAATAGTGTCACACTAAGTATATCATGGACCAAGCATGCGAGCAACGATGAAGTCTTAGAGAGGATGCAAATAAGGTGGAGGCTTATAGTTAACAACAAGAAGAGTCAGCTGAAGTTTCTGGGACACATAATGAGGAAGGAGGGCTTAGAGAATCTGATACTCACGGGTCAAATAGAATGAAAGAGTGGCAGGAGAAAACAGCGCGTGACATAACTGGCGGGCTTCGGCAGGTGAATGACAGAACGTGGTTAGGGTGAGATTTCAGAGGGAAGGAACTTGTTGAGAGCTGCAAGGAATAGAGGGAGGTGGAGGTCCATGATCCCCTACGTCCTGAAAGGACATGGCACAACATTCGCTGCCGTAAAGAAGGACAGATTTCAAGTAACAGCTCATTATTCTTTTCTTTGTTACCAAAGAAATCCTCCTCTCTCAAAATACTCTGCCCAGCTTTTGGAATGCGTCCTTGGCCATCCCAATATGTCTACGGATCTCAGTGTCGCACTTAGGAACACTCTGAGTCAATGGCCGGCTAACTCGAAGTGGTGTTTCCATAAAACACCGTGGAGAAGGCAAAGAGAAACCAATTCACTACAAATCCCAAGAAAAATCATGGTCAGCATCTCAAGCAAAAACGCATTGGAGTACCGAAAGATCGCTTCCATGTTAAAAAAATTGATTGATCGATTTTTTTACGGAGTATCAACAAATTGTGGGTTATTTAAAGCCGAAACATATTGGCAAAAATAATTTTTCGAGTGAATAATGCCTTAACGATTTCTTCAGAATAGCACTGATTTCTCCAGATATGCGTTTTACTATTTAACCAACAGCCGAGGGGAAAATGTTAATTCTTAACTTTGCTTAGAGTATTTGCACGAATTAAGTGAATGTAAAGAACCTGACTGGAAAACCAAGTAATAAGAATCAGGAACACCATAACAGAGTAAAATTCATCACAAAAACACGATTCGATTTCTGCACTGGTATCTGTTGGAGACATGTCAATTCCTGGATGTATAAAGCCGGAAAACAATATTTTACCTATTTGTGATGACCTCTTTTAATTGACGATTGTTTTCCTGTTTTGTTTTGTATCTGTCTATATTTCTGAGATGAGGTATTATGTACACTATATACATTATTCGGACGATTATCCTCATCTTTGTCGCCATATTTATTACAACGTTTTGGCCGTTGTACGCTCCGTGGTTGAAATGTCGAACTGAACCCTTTATTTCGCTCACTGGGGTAGATTTTTTTCTAGTTCCATGTGCCATGTTTAAAGGATGTCAGTTATCAGTTGACTCCTGTTAATTTCCCTCTGAAAGTTCTCCACTTCCTTAGCCGGGTATTGAACTCACACTCTTTGGGTCCTGTCACTGGATCTTATCCACTGTGCCATGTGTCCTTGATGACATCTGTGTATTAATTTCTGGTTATTATAAACTTAATGTCTTCAGCAATCATTTTTTACCAGTGCTCATATTGCAATTTTTGCTGTTATCATTGTATGTTTTTACTAGAACTCATATTGCAATTTTTGTTGTTATTATAGCTTTTCTCTAGCACTCCTTATTACAGGTTTCCGTATTGTGTTCATTTCTATGCTTGGTCGGCTCAGGAGATTTTTGTGGCTTAGCATATGTGCTGACTCCTTAAGTTTACGAATTTTCCGATGGTGTTCTTTGTCTATAAATAAAGGGCTCAGTTCGACATTCCAACCACCTGGAGAAGGCTGGAGTGTACAACGGCCGAAACGTTGTAATAAATATGGCGACAAAGATGAGGACAATAGTTCGAATAAAGCAAATACTGTTTTGTTTTTTTTGTTTTTTTTCCCGATCAGGCAGTGAACTCGTTCGATCCAACATTGATAGTGAATTGGGCATCAAACTGAGTGAAGCGCAATTACATCGTGTGGATATTTTTGGTCGCAATAAAGCAATTGCAGGTAAGTTATAAGTTATATTCTTTGCGCTTCCATTCTGATTGGGAAGATCGTCTGCACATGCCTCCGATTCCTTTTGTGATATATGGGGTGGGGAGATTATCTGTATATGCCTCGCATCCACCGCTTCTCTTTGCTATGTGCACACCCTCATGTCCTTTAGTTCCTTTGGGATGAGTCGGGGGACTATCTGCGCTTTTCTCACGTCCCCCATTTCTCCTTGGAATTAATCTAAAGGCTGGCTGCGAATGTCTTACGTCTTTCGCTTCTCTTTGGGATGTCGGGAGGCTGCCTACGCTTTCCACGCATCCTTCACTTCGTTTTAAGATGAGTTGGGAGGCTACCTATGCTTTTTTCACTTCCACCGCTTCTCTTTGGGCTTAGTCCGAAGGCTATTTGCGCATTTCTCACGTCCTTTGCTTCCCTTTGGGATATATCGGAGTTATCTGCGTATGCCTCACGTCCTTCGCTTCGCTTTGGGACGCATCGGGAGGCTGTCTGCGCTATCACCACATGCTTCGCTTCTCTTTGTGATGAGTCAGGAGGCAGTCTGCGCATACCTTACGTCATTTGCTCCCTTTGCGGGTGTATCGTTGGATGATGGCTGTCTGCACATGCTTCCGATCCTCCGTTTCACTTGGGATAAGTTCAAAAGCTCTCTGTTCATGCCTCACGGCTTTCGTTTCCCTTTGGTATAAGTCGGGGGGTTGTTTGCACTTTCCACCCGTTCTTCGCTTTCTTTTGAGATGTGTCGAGAGGCTGCTTGTGCTTTACTCACGTCTTCCGCTTCCATGTGGGATGTTTCAGTGGTGGGTCTGTCTGCGCATACCTCACCTTCTTCGCTTCACTTTGGGATGAGTCGGGAGGTTGTCCGCCCTTTTCTCACGCTCTTCGCTGCCATTTGGGTGTATCGGGTGGCAGTCTGTGCATACCTCACGTCCTCCGCCTGCTTTTAGTATGAATCGGGAGGCTGCCTGTGCTTTCCTCACGCCTTCCGCTTCCCTTTGGTATGTATCGGGGGACTCTCTGCGCATGACTCACGTTCTTCGTTTCCCTTTGGGATGAGTCGTAAAGCTGCCTATGCTTTCCTTACGTCCTGCACTTTCATCTGGAATGTATCGGGAGGGGGCGCATGTCTCAAATCCCCCTCTTCTCTTTAGGATTAGTCGGTAGTCTACGTACGTTTTACTCAGGTCCTCTTGGTTTCATCAAACGCCGTTAGCTGACGTTAAGTCTATTAAAAGTCAAATATGTTCCGGCTTCTGCTCTCCCCTTGCCCCACGGTTTAATTAGGTTCCTGGTGAGGAAATTTAGTTTCCTCGGTTCACTGACAACTGAACTCTCTTCCCACCTTTCAATGCATGGCGCTCGCTCTTCCTAAACCTTCCAGTGATAAAGTAAGTACAAACTTTCCTTTGGTTGTTCCATCTCAGCGCAAGGCTGACTCGAGCTCGACCAGTCATATTCAACTCTCCAAGTATTTTGGTTCACCGCCGCTGTGGCCTGGTAATGAACTCACAACTCTTTGGGTTTCAATCGATTAAGGACACATGGCCCAGTGGATAAAGACGTTGGTTAGATCCATTGACTAGACCCAAAGAGTTGTGAGTTCAATACCAGCCCACAGCAGTGGTGAACCAAAAACTTGGAAAGTTGAGTTAAAGGGAAATAACTGAGACATCTGGCAGGAATACTGTGTAGAGTGACATATCAAGACTACTGGATACAGCAGACACCTGAAGAAGGCCGAGAAACACATTTGTTAAAATATTGTAATAAAGATGAAGATACTGGTTACAATAATGTGTAGAGTGGCATCTAAAGGCCACTGGATGCAACATGAAACAGAGGAAGGCTGAAGAATATATCGGGTGGAAGGTTGGGATAAAAACAACAAAGATGAAGATACTGGTGTGAATAATGTGTAGAGTGACATCTAAAGGCCACTGGATGCAACATATGCCTGAGGAAGTCTGAAGAATTGATGAGCTGAAATGTTAGGATAAAAACAACAACAATGAAGATATAGGCTTGATTAACGCGTCAACTGATATCCTAAAGCCCACTGGATACAACATTCACCCGGGGTAGAGCTAAAGACCTGTAGGCAGAAATATTGAAGCAATAAAGATTAAACCGAAAAAAAGGACATATTTATGTCGGTACTTCCAAATATACCATGATGAAAAAATGTCCCAAACTTCATAAAAATAAAGTTTTATCGTTAAAATGTTTATGTCGTTAAGAGGAAAGACCAAAGTATTTTTTTATTATTTTGTTAAATCTTCAATCCTTTGGTTAAAAATCTTGCTTTTTTGTGTCAACGGGTGGACCAAAAATTAGTATCAAGATTATAAGCTTCTTCTTTGGCGTTAAAACATTGTTTATAAATTCTTTCAAAAATCAAATAATTGTAGGATTTTGATGACATTTTCAGGACTTATACACAAATGAATTAAATTATTTTTGATTTTTTTTTTTTTAGAGAAACTTGGTAAAGATGCTTTTCTTTTTATATCTGTTACCCCGACTTAATTTTCTGAAATTTTGAGAAATTAAAATTTCAGCCTCTTCATATTTATATTAGTTAAAAGCAGACTTCTTGCAGAATTAAAATCATCAATTTGTTTTTGCCAAACAGAAACACCATTTACCGAAAATCTGCTCTGAATCGTAAAATAAAAAATACAATAAAACTATGACATTATTTAATTAGAAAAGAAAAAATTAAATTAGCTTTTGAAATACAGTAAAATAATTTTTTTGTTTATTGGAAATATTAAATTTGATCTATTAGCTTGAAATTAAAATTAAAGTAATATCTTCAAGAAAAATTTTTCAGTTTTAAAAATTCATTTCAAACCTTAAGTATCGCTTTTTTGGGTGTTTTCCCTATATTTATTTATATACAAATTGATTTTAAACGCGAAAAAGAAACAATGGGAAGATTTTACATTTGGGTCATACCTAAATTGTCACCCGACACATTGATAACATTAGACTTCATTTTGCATAAATATGTGTAATGTTTTGTTTGTTCTGCATGATTTCGGAGTCAGATTACACAGCACAATGATTAAATTACACGAAACCAACTAATCAAAATATTTCTGGCTTTATAGGACGATTTTCAACGTTGACTTCATTGAAGAACAACAGAGCAAATTCTACGATTTTGTTCCACTATCTTCTGCAATCTTTCAGTCAACTTCCAAATTCCATCCTACCACTACCTTTTTTTTACTTTTCGCAGCAAAGAACTGTTGCAGGAGATCGAAATTTATTTTTAATTAAGACCTTACAGCACCTAGCATTCCAAAACGGTCACCCATCTATATTCTGACCAGGCTCGATGTTGCTTAACTTCAGCGTAATATGGCCGTAAACTAGATGAAGAGGAAAGTTAAGGCAAGAAAATATGGTTCTACAGAACACATGCTGAATGTGTGGTCAACGAGGAAGGACACTTGTACTTAGAATCAAAAAAGAGACAGCTAGAATTTTGAGGAATCATAACAAGGAAAGAAAGCTTGGAGAATCTAACACTCACGGAACATACTGAAGGCAAGAGAAAATGCGATTAACCTACTTTGGGAGTTTGAGTGAACCGATAACAGAACAAGGACAAAGAGGAATGATAATGTGTCAAAGAGCAACAAAAGATAGGAAATTGTGGAGGGTATTGATCTCCTACGCCCTGAAAGTATTTGGCACATAAAAGAAAAAGGATCTGCCTTGAAAATGAGTCCTAACACTTCGCTTTGAATTCGAACACTTACCACTGGCGCCAAAATGTGAAACTCTAAACTAAGAGACATATCGAGAATGGTCTGGGCACCTCGGTGTGGTGTAATGGTTAGAAAGCTTGTCTTGCTAGATCAATTACGACTGAATCGTGAGTTCAATTCTCACTGGGTGGTCCATACTTCCGGTTTTTCCGCCATGTTCTTTCTTGGTGTTCCATACTGTCGGCTATGTACCGCATCTAAAATACGCTTAAAAATCACTATATCCGACGCGGTCTTAATCTTTTTTATAAATATTAAAAGAAAAAAAAAGGTCAAGTAAATTTGGGCGAAAAGGTAGAATAGTTCAATTCATTTGTTTCTAGCGTTCTCCAAACTTTACAGCACATCGGCGACATTGCATTATTTACATATTTCCACCGATATGAGAAAGAATAGAATACAATTCCAATGTCAGTAACATTTAATTTAAAAGAAGGCTCAATACAAAGTAGAGCAATATTATTTATGAAAAATTAAATCTTAATACTTCTTCGCTTAATTTAAATTTAACGTAGGTCAATTCGATTGGTTGGTCTAAGTAAAGCCCACGAACCTTATAACACCCCACTTTTTTTTTTTTTTTGTAAAAGAGGTTGTATTTTTGCTTTTAAATCTAAATAAATCGTTCACTCGCCAGTAATCGCCTGATGAGATGCATTGATATACATTGAAACACGACTGCAATTGTGTAGCGATTTTGACATGTTTTCGATGTAATATCCTAAGATAAAGAATATATGAGAGAACAAGTAAAAGAGGAATGATAATGTGTCAAAGAGCAACGTAAGATAGGAAGTTGTATTGAGCCTTTATATATATATATATATATATATATATATATATATATATATATATATATATATATATATATATATTATGGGCACGTCGCCAAATGGTTATTCTGACCATGAGACCTGGGTCCTAATCTCATCCTGATGTTATCGGACTGGAGGGGTTGATCCCAGCGTGCGACAAAAGTGCCTGAAAACCATACCATGAGTGAAATTGGGAAGACATAAACCTTGGGGGACGAAGTTGATCACGCTAGATAACACGCCCCTTCTTGCAGGTGTCTGCAATAGGGATTGGATAGCCTCCCTATTAGATGGGTATACTCGAATACGAGTAGCCAGCTATTATATAATAGCACGAAGGTAAAGTTTAAATTGGTATTTTAATTTAGATTGAAATATACTACCCCATTATTGATGATAAAATTATTTAAATGGGAATAACCGTTGATAATTAGGTACATAAAAACAATCACGAGTTTACTTAATGAACAAAAATCAAAAACAATCACGAGTTTACTTAATGAACAAAAATCAAACGAATAGATGTCAACCTAACAAGCAATAAGATAAAAGTTTTAGTAGAATAAAAAAGATTACTAAATATAAAATGGATTACTCTTTCAATGTACTGTCTATGAATTTTTCCAATCGACTGTTTCATAGAAAATACCCAAAACTCCACCGAATTTCAAATTAATTTCTTCGTAGATTGTTTAGACATTTAGATATTTATCAAACCTTAACCTCCCAAATATGCACGTTAAAGTAACGCAAATTAACAGCGTCTAAGAATTTGAATGAAACCTGTCGTGTAATTGATTGGGGATGTTGTAGCTTCTTCCTTTAATGTCGGTCTTATGTCTAGAGACGAGACGCGTTAAATTTGAGCAACATCTAGCCGACACACTGGGGTTAAAATTAGGAAATTGAAATGATAGATATGACACACTCATATCCTCTCTCCCACCTCACTTCCTCACTTCGTTAATTTTACGTATACTTGATGAGGTCCGTCAAAAACGTGTGAATTTCTTTTCATTTCAGCTTTTTCTGTTAAAGAGGTTATGGTGAAATAGCTTATTACATGGAATCTTAACGTGGTCTGTTTTTTATTCAAACAAATATATATATATTGGGTATAACAGCAAAATTGTGCAATTGTTATATACACTTTGAACCGTTGTATCTTAGAAATGATTAAAGATACCTTACTGGAATTCGTAGAAGTTTTTATAACACTATTGGACTCGACATTTTCATCATTAGTTAATCATTGCTAAGGATCAAAAGTTCATGAAGGTTTGAAATAAAGTGCAAATACATACATACATATATATATATATATATATATATATATATATATATATATTATTATTATTATTATTATTATTATTATTCGCCCTCTTTAACCTTCTAAGTTTCTGTCCTAGAGAAACAAGATGCCTCACACGTTTCATGTACAATTTCATTTTCAAGTCTTTTTTCACTGCTCTTTGGACTGTCATAGCTGAAACTCCTTTCTCACGTGCCAAATTGGATTGAGTTAGATCTTTTCTAATTTCTCTCTTTAGCTCTAAGTTGAAATGACGATCCCTCTTTCTGTTGTGTCCTCCTGATCCAGTTTTCCTCGCTACAGTTCCTTCTTTTTTAAACTTATTCTCTTGATGCTTCTTGAATGGACTTTGAAAACAGAAACCAGACTATGAATGTTGGTACCATTACTGAAAGCCTGAATGATTTTTCCTCTCACCATTGCTCAGTTGGGAAGATATAGTGGGGAAGACACAAAACAATTTTAACCTGTAATCTTTCTAGCTGAATAACTCAAAAGGTTTTTCTATGATTCTTACGACAAATGGCGTCAAGATGGCTAAACGTCTCATCTGTAAGCCTGGAAAAAAGTAACTCAATTAGTTTAGCGTTTTTTTTTTTTTTTCTTAGATATTAAACATTTTGTGGTGGGGGGACAATTATCCCATGCTGTTACACGATATGGACAATTTTACTGTTACACCGGGTATACACATATATTTATTTATTTATTTATTTTAATGAGTATATTTAATTCATTTGGGAAAAAGATAGAATAATGCAGGAGATTTACTGGGAACAAAAAGCCTGCACACGAATAGAAAATGAGCAAGTACACAAAAAGGTGCGCCAGACAAGGATGCAGGATGCGCCTTTTCAGTAGAACTATTCAAATTTTACAGCTAGACGATCCTAAGACAAATAGATATTCTACCAGGATTTCTTATTGGTGAGCACAATCTGAAAAACACAATGCAGGTATCTGTCTATATTTCTGAGATGAGGTATTATGTACACTATTTACATTATTCGGACTATTGTCCTCATCTTTGTCACCATATTTATTACAATGTTTCGGCCTTTCAGTATCTGTCTATATTTCTGAGATGAGGTATTATGTACACTATTTGTATTATTCGGCCTATTGTCCTCATCTTTGTCGCCATATTTATTATAACGTTTCGGCCCTTCAGTATCTGTCTATATTTCTGAGATGAGATATTATGTACACTATTTATATTATTCGGCCTATTGTCCTCATCTTTGTCGCCATATTTATTACAACGTTTCGGCCCTTCAGTATCTGTCTATATGTCTGAGATGAGGTATTATGTACACTATTTATATTATTCGGCCTATTGTCCTCATCTTTGTCGCCATATTTATTACAACGTTTCGGCCCTTCAGTATCTGTCTATATTTCTGAGATGAGGTATTATGTACACTATTTATATTATTCGGCCTATTGTCCTCATCTTTGTCGCCATATTTATTACAACGTTTCGGCCCTTCAGTATCTGTCTATATTTCTGAGATGAGGTATTATGTACACTATTTACATTAATCGGACTATTGTCCTCATCTTTGACGCCATATTTATTACAACTTTTTAGCCTTTCTGAGATGAGGTATTATGTACATTATTTACATTATTCGGACTATTGTTCTCATCTTTGTCACCATATTTATTACAACGTTTCGGCCGTTGTACGCTCCGGCCTCCTTCAGATGGTTGGAATATCGAACTGAACCCTTTATTTCGCTCACTGGGGTAAACTGTTCTAATTTCACATGCCATGTCTAACGGATATCAGTTATCAGTTATCTCCTGTTAATTTTTGTCTATGATCTCAACCTGATCTCACAAAGAACACAGTAACCAACGCCTTTATCCACTGTGCCATGTGTCCTCGAGGACATCTGTGTATGAATTCCTGGGTATTATAAACCTAATGTCTTCAGCAACCGTTTTTTTACCACTGCTCATATTGTAATTTTTGCTGTTATCATTGCATTATCTCTTTGAGATTATAGACAAAGAATACTATTGGAAAATTCGTAAAATTAAGGAATCAGCACATATGCTAGGCTACAAAAATCTCCTGAGCCGACCAAGCATAGAAATGAATACAATATGGGAACCAGTAATAAGGAGCGCTAAAGAAAAGCAATAATAACAACAAAAATTGTAATATGAGCTCTGGTAAAAACATGAACTGATAACAGCAAAAAATTTCAATATGAGCACTAGTAAAAAAAATGGTTGCTGAAGACATTAGGTTTATAATACCCAGAAATTCATACACAGATGTCCTCAAGGACATATGGCACAGTGGATAAAGGCGTTGGTTAGCTCCAGTTGGTTAGCTTTTATTTATTTATTTACAATATTTATATTCTGACTATTGTCCTCATCTTTATTGTTGTCATCACAAAGTTTTGGTCACTGTACCCTCGGGCCTTCATCAGGTGTAGGATACCCAGATCAATATACACCTGAAGAAGACCTGAGGGTACAACGGTCGAAACGTTGTGATAACAACAATAAAGATGAGGAGAATAGTCCAAATATAAATAGTGTAATGATAACTCCTCATCCCAGAAAATCAGACAAAATATATTTTATTTGTAATTGCCACATTTTTCTTTTGCTCTCAATTGCAACATCTATGTAGTGTTCCTTCAGTATGTGGGTGATCATGGCTCTCCACAACTTCCTATCTTTTGTAACTCTGAGTAATGATTGTCGCTTTACTAACCCTCCCAGTCTCTGTTCTGCCATTCATTTACACAAGCTCATTAGGTAGTTTGATCATGGCTCTCCACAACTTCCTATCTTTTGTAACTCTAAGCAAAGTTTGCCCTTTACTATTCCTCTCATTCTCTTTCTGATTCAGAATAAAACTGTCCGCTTTGTTTCGATTTTCCTTCAAGTTTTCTCGTTGCTCACATGGTTGCATTCATGACATTCTCAGCGTCCTTCTGTGGAACTACATCTAAAAAGCCCCATGTCTTCTCCTCATCTGCGAGGAAATAGTCCAGCATTCACTGTCATTCAGTAAAATTGATAATACGCAACATTTTGCCATTATTTTCTTTGTTTTTAACAAAACTTTTCTTTTTCTTAATACTTTGCTTAGCTTTTGGAAGGCATCTTTCACTATTCCAAGACACCTTCGGATTTCGGTGTCAGATTTTCCGCCCTCTCTTAAAATACTTCTTAGGCATTTAAACTTCAAGTCACCTTTTCAACTTTGAGAACATTCTCCAACATTCTCTACCATATACGAGGATTGATATTACATAGCAATTCAACATTTTTTTCTTTGTTTCTAACGAAACTTTCCTGTTTCTTAATACTTTGCTTAGCTTTTGGAAGGCATCTTTCACTATTCCAAGACACCTTCGGATTTCAGTGTCACATTTTCCGTCCTTTCTTAAAATACTTCTTAAGCATTTAAACTTCAAGTCACCTTTTCATCTTTGAGAAAATTCTCTGCCATATAGGAGGATTGATATTACATAGCAATTCAGCATTGTTTTCTTTGTTTCTTTGTTTCTAATGAAACTTTCCTGTTTCAAAATATTTTGCTTAACTTTTGAAAGGCATCTTTTATTGTCCCAATGCGCATTTTTTATTGTCCCAATGCGCCTTCGGATTTCGATATCACATTTTCTGTCGTTTATTAAGAGACTCCCCAGATAGTTAAATGTCTGTATTTGTTTGATTTTGACATCTTTGTAGCTAATATCTTGGGTAGTGTTTCTTGATTACAACCAAACATCTTGTCTTCTTAAGTTAATTCTTAATCTTAAAAGCACGGGAGGTGGGAACAAAGTCTTCTTATTTTCTGCTGGGGTGAGGTGGATACAGTTTATTACCAGCGCCATTGTTCGTGTTTAAGCTCAGGATTTAAAAGGCAAATTTTGTTATCTTTTTGGTTTTATTTTGTGTTTGTTTTTTTTTGCTTTTTTGTTATTTTTCTGGATGTACCTCAGCATGTTAATTTTCACATTTTTGCCAGCACAATCTCCTTTCCTTCATTCAGTGTATCATTTGACTCTTAATATTTATGAAATGCGTACTTACGGATTCTTTTTCTTTTTATGTGCCATGTCCTTTCAGGACGTAGACAATCGTGGGTCTCCACATCCCTCTACCCCTTGCAGCTCTCAGGAAGTTCCTTCCCTCTGCTTCCTTCCCCAGACCACATTCTGTCATCCGCCTGTTTAAACTCGTCAGGTATGTCACGCACCGCTTGTCCCTCTTTCCCTCTATTCGACCCGTGAGTATCAGATTCTCTAGACCCCACTTCCTCATTATGTGTCCCAGAAACTTCAGCTGCCTCTTCCTGATGTTAAGTATAAGCCTCCTCCTTGTTTGCAACGACTCTAAGATCTCATCGTTGCTCACACGCTCGTTCCATGATATCCTTAGCATCCTTCTGTAGAACCACATCTCCGTCGCGTCGAGTCTCTTCTTCATCTTTGAAGAAATCGTTCAAAATTCGCTGCCATAAAGAAGGACAGATGTCACGTAACAGTTCAGTATTCTTTTCTTTGTTACCAAAGAAATCCTCCTGCCTCGCAATACTCTGCCCAGCTTTTGGAATGTGTCCTTGGTCATCCAAATACGCCTACGGATCTCAGTGTCGCACTTACCGTCCTCTGTCAAGACGCTTCCCAGATATTTAAACTTCTGCGTCTGCTTGATAACTGACTATCTGACTATATGCAGTGGGACGCTGAAAAGTTCTCTATTCGACCAAGAAAGTATTTTGAAAATTAATTCTGATGTTTCGTCATTTGTTCAGATATTCGGAAGGGCGTTATGACAATAACTTTTCAGCACCTAATCGTATATTTGCAGTTACAGTTTTAAAAAACAGTCTTGTTTCTTTTTCAGGTTCTTCGGCTCTTATTTATATTCATGGAGGATATTGGCAAGAACTAGGGTACGATGGCTTCTTCATTTTAACAGATAAGGATCCTATTTCCGCTTGTATTACGAAATGGGCCTGTTGCGTGGACAACTATGCTTCGGCACCTCAAACGCTCATGGCCTGAATCTTGTTACCGCACAGCATGGAGCTGTTCAAGAGGTGTTTATAACCAAGCCTCTTCACATTACGCACACTTCCTTCCTATCTCTTCATTTTCTCCGTTATTCGTCCCAATAAAGATATCATTATCTCACGTCTCTTCTCGCTTCTCACGCTTTGGCATTCACTCAGTTATTCCTGACAATGTCTTACGCTTCTTCCATTGCATCAGTCTTCACATTCTCTCCCTTATCACACTACACGTCTCTTCACACAAAATCTTCTTATTTGCACCCTTATGCCTTCTAAAATAAATAACATTACTTCAAGATTCGGCTCTCCTCTCCACACTTCCCACAAATTGCTTCGCTCTTCTCATTCTCAGATTAGTATCTACCAACATAGATAAGATTTTCATTATCTCACGCCTCCCCCCACTCCTCTCTCCCTTTGCCTTTATCTTATTTCCCTCTTGCTCTCTTTTATAAGATAATCATTATTTCACGGCTCCGATGTCTCTTTTTTCTCATTCTATCTCTCTTGTCTTTTTCTCCTTTATTCCTTTTATTATTATCGTTATCTAATCCCTCTCTCTCTACTTCCCAAATTTGCCCCTCTGTCTGTCTCTCTCTCTCTCTTCTTCTTCTTCTTCTTCTTCTTCTTCTACTCTTTTATCCCACTTTGCGTCTGTCTTCTTCTTTCCATTATCCCTCTAGGCTTTCCAAATGCAGATTAATTTCATATGCGAACATAGAGCAAGGGCTGCACAATTATTATCTGTTGTATCCTCTCTTTTATATTTCTTTTGCTCTATCTCACCAGAAAGAATGTTAATGTATTGCATTTTTTATGATTGACAAAAAAGTAATATTCGTTCATATATATATATATAGCTATGGGTAAAATAGCAGGACAGACTGGGTTCTATATTCTTGGATGGCAACTGGTCTAGGAGAAGGACAACTCTGAATTCAAAACCTGCGGAGGGTCGTTTGGGAACCTTGTGGCATTCGGTGCACCAGGTTTCTGTATTCGTCCCTCCAAAAAGTGTGGATGGTCCTGCACGAGGCCTTCACCACTATAATCAAATCTCATGTGCCGATGTCGGGATGTCGGTTTCCTGGAAAATTATCGGCCTGACCCTCATACGTCGAACTCGACGGGAGAGTCGATTATTATATATATATATATATATATATATATATATATATATATATATATATATATATATATATATATAAACACAGTGATATTCGTAATTCATCTTGTGCTCAATTTCGCCATAATGAATTTTTATACACCGAAGTTTTATGTCTTTCGATTCCTACCAAGATTTCCCACCTTTCGTATGTTCTTTTTTGATAACCTAACAACCCCCATCTCTCTCTCTCTCTCTCTCTCTCTCTCTCCTTCTTTTTATATATAACTAGATCACACGTGACCCATTGAGTCAAGCTTTTTGTGCTACTGTTTACATTTAGTTTCATGAAGAATTTGTAAACGTACAGATATTTTAAAAATACATTTAATTGCAGTTATTGAAGTTGATTTCAACATTTAAAAAATTGTTTGAAGAAAATTTAAATAAGAATATTTAAAATATTGTTTGTTTAAAGAAAGTTGAAATATAAATAAGCACACACGCGGTCACGGTAAGGTGTAAAGTGAGAGAGAGAGAGGTGGGTGGAAAGAAAGAACGGTTTTTTACATTTCCTTCTCTCCCCCGTTTCCTACACGATAATAAATTCATATCTTTCTTTCACCCAATCCCTATATATGACTTCTGGCAAACACACAAGCAACGTTCACAGACATTTAGAGTAATAAAGATGAATCAACAAAAGTCGAATTGAGTTATCTGATTGTTGAATATTATAACTCTGTTTATCTACTGGGCTCTTTTTAACAGAGGTTCTGTTAATCTGAAAATGCTTTAAATTTTCTAGTAATTTTCATGCATCATATATATATATATATATATATATATATATATATATATATATATATAAGTGAACATTGAAGTCAACACTCAGAGGCAACAGACTGTTTCAGGCTAAACGCAATCATCAGGCCAGATTTCATCTAGCATGAAACAGTCTGTCACCTTTGGGTATTGACTTCAATGTTCACTTTTATATTTACATACGCTCTATCTCTGATATTGAGCACTTTATCCCATAAATATAGCATACATTAAAACTATATTTCTTCATATATATATATATATATATATATATATATATATATATATATATATATAGATAGATAGATAGATAGATAGATATATAAAGTTTACTACGTTATTTAAAAACCGAAAACTGAAAACGAACAAGAATAAACGAAAATAAATAAAATAATGTAAATAAAAAAAAACAAAAAAAAAATGAATCGAAACAAATAAATAAATTAATAATAAACAAATTAACAAACCTTCGTACGCACAAGAAAACGTAGTAATAACAACCGACAATAACATAAGAATAATTTTTAAAAAGATTAACTAACAACACACTATAAATAACCCCAAAACTTCCTTCGGGTCTACAATTATTCCCACTCAATAACCCTTAGAATAATTCGAAACTGTTACAGCTTACCATGTTAACTGTTAGTTAGAATAATACAATAGACTACCCACAATGCAATAAGTGACCTGTATACGTATGAATAGTCGGGTATAACCACAACGCACATGGTCTTGTCGGAGTTACCTCCTCCTTCAGTTTGTAACCCTTTCACCACAGGTCTCTCTTTCCTGGCTATAAATAGCCAATGACCCTTCGCTTCGATCTCTCTTTTTACTTTTCAGGCTTGTGCACTAACGCACCGAGGTAAATTTCTCTTCTTCCTAGAGGATTTCAACTATCAACCTCAAAATGTAGTCCCTAACAAGAAATAGCGTGAAATCACGCTAAGCACAATACACACACGGAATATTCCCACACTTTGTCCTTTGTACTGTTTTCTTGTATTGTAACTTGTTATGAATATATATTTGTTGTGTATACATATATTATCGGTCTTGTTTTTGTTTGCTTTCTTTTCCTTCTTCTTTGGACTTAACCAAGTCCAACCTTTTTATGTAGTTGGGCCGGCTAGCAGGAGAATCTGAACCTTACAGGCGTTTCGTCCACGTCTGTCTTCTCTCAACAAACCGTAACCGCCAACATAACAGCTACGGCCCTCTACAAATGGTGACCTGGACGTGATTTTTCCACTCCTGCTAAAAAAACACACAAGACGATATATATGTACTCAAACAAACCGAGATTTTGCCAGAACGATACTCTATCGACAATACCAGCAAATTCTCTCAAACATGCATTCGACACTCGGTAGAAATTCAGCTCAACTTCACGAATACGCTGCGTCTATTAACTTTAGTGCGCCGATGAAACCCACACGAACCACCTCGTTTTTCAAACCAACTACAAACAAGCCAGCAGACAGGTGCATAGATCGACACAACCAACTCAACGTGGAGCAAAAAAAGACAAATTTTGATAGCAACGCAGACCACTACCGACGCATTTTACAGGACGTGCCCAATTCTAACTCACTGAAATATAACACTGCACCCTGAGACAACACTACATTTCGTCGAATCACGAATCTAAACCACACTTCTGACACATTTTCTTTTCGCCCCACAAGAACAATATTCAGACTTTAACGAACCTTTTTTCTTTATATATTAAAAGTTTTCATTTCCTTACAACCTTTAATCTGGTGGGGGGTATTGTCGGAGTTACCTCCTCCTTCAGTTTGTAACCCTTTCACCAGAGGTCTCTCTTTCCTGGCTATAAATAGCCAATGACCCTTCGCTTCGATCTCTCTTTTTACTTTTCAGGCTTGTGCACTAACGCACCGAGGTAAATTTCTCTTCTTCCTAGAGGATTTCAACTATCAACCTCAAAATGTAGTCCCTAACAAGAAATAGCGTGAAATCACGCTAAGCACAATACACACACGGAATATTCCCACACACTTTGTCCTTTGTACTGTTTTCTTGTATTGTAACTTGTTATGAATATATATTTGTTGTGTATACATATATTATCGGTCTTGTTTTTGTTTGCTTTCTTTTCCTTCTTCTTTGGGCTTAACCAAGTCCAACCTTTTTATGTAGTTGGGCCGGCTAGCAGGAGAATCTGAACCTTACAGGCGTTTCGTCCACGTCTGTCTTCTCTCAACAAACCGTAACCGCCAACATAACAGCTACGGCCCTCTACAGTCTGACAATGGCAGTTAGCAGGAAACAGACTTGCCTCTGGGTGTAGATTTCAATGTTCACTCTGATATAAATGTAAGCAGCTATACTCATCCGGCAAAACCTTAGGTGTTTTATCTTGTAAATGAACAAACTAATACCCAAGGGGAAAAAAAGGGGAAAAAAGAAAGAACTAAGAACATGAACTTCCGGTTAAAATACTCGTCTGAAATCTAAGTTCAGAGTCCAAAGAAATAAAACCTCTGTAAACGAGTAAAGTAAAAATAACTAAGCAAAGTTCTCAATACGCTAAGTAGAGCAAAATAAGTAAATAAACCTAAAGAGCCAGACTGACCTACCTAGGTTTTTACCTACGCGGATCACCTACGCGGAGCCAGTCCGCCCTGACGATCCGCGTAGGTGAAACATAGGTAGATTACTCTGGCTCTTTAGGGTTATTTACTTATATATATATATAAATAACCAGGGCTGAACAGGATCTTTAGTGTTATAGAACACGACTTGTCTATGAGATAGAAAACTCTTACACGAAAAGCCTGAGGTCTATTGTCTGCTTCGTCTGTGGCATTTATTTGCACTGACTGAGTATCAACAGTTCCAAAAAGTGTGGATGGTTCTGCACAAGCCTTCACCACTTTAATCAAATCACTTTTCTGGCGGTTTACCTTAATTCGTTTATTTTTATCCACACAGTTCATTTGCAAGGTCCACTGGCGAGAGAGTGAAGGCGACTGTGTCAAGTAAAGGATATTACTTGAAGGATCTCGCTGGAGCTCTACACAGTGGCAGACCGAAGGGTGATGGCCGTTCTTTCACAAACCCATGAGCAATTGTGATGTCCGTGTCCTCCATCGGTGACAAAGCAGCCCTATTTAGGGTTCGCACTGCTTTCCCTATTATGGAGAGAGGGCGATAAAAGGAGCCCTAAACATTGCTTTGCTCACACAGAGACTTGGCAGTCCGCTGCAGCTGTCTGGTTATCCAATAACGCAGTCGAAACAGCAAGAAAGATCAAAATAAATATAAAAAGAATTTCTATTTTGGATCCTGGAATGTTCGCACTCTCCAGGACAATGATTCTGCACCAGAGCGTAAAACAGCTCTTGTGTCTCTCGAGTTGTAGAAGTATAACATCGACATTGAGGCCATTAGTGAAACACGTCTGGCTGGCAATTCTCAGCTTAGGGAAGAAAAAGGAGGATACGTGTTTTTATGAGCTGGCAAGACTAGGAAAGAGCCACGCCAATCTGGTGTTGGCTTTGCCATCAAGTCAGACCTTGCTAGCTCACTGCTTTCCTTACCTAAAGGTTGTATCAGATCGTATAAAGACATTAACCCTCTATCTGAAGTGCAACACCCGTGTGACGATGGTTAGCTGCTACGCTCCAACCTTAGGTTGTTCAGAGCAAGAAAAACATGATTTTTACGATCTCCTATGGGATGCCATCTCCAAAGTCCAACATAAGGACAAATTAATCCTTACAGGTGACTTCAATGCTCGTGTTGGCAATGATTATCATTCTTGGAAGGGCGTTTTAGGTCACCATGATATTGGTCGTGTGAATTCGAATGGATTACGCCTTCTCACTATCTGCAAGAAATTTGACCATAGTATTACTAATACCTTCTACCAGCAACCCAGCTGTTGTAAGACCATGTGGATGCATCCTCGTTCGAAAGACTGGCATCTGATCGACTACGTCATCACCAAAAGACGGGACATGAAAGATTTTAAGATAACGCGTTAATTCCACACAACATACTATCTGTCAGATCACACCCCACTACGGAGTAAGGTTACATTGCATCTGCAAAAGCAAAGGATTATAAAATCTACAGTGCCCAAGTGCATTGACGTACTGCCTCTTAAATCGACTGAAACGAAAATTGAGCTCTCTGACAAACTTGATGCTGCACTTGATTCTGTAAACATTACCAATGATATGGAATCATCTTGGAAAGCTCTACGGGATGCAACACATTCTGCATCCTTGGAGGTTCTCGGCCTGCCACATCGTAAACATCAAAACTGGTTTGATGACAATAATACAGAGGTTCTGTAGCTTATAGTTCAAATGCATTCTTCTCATAAAGCATGGATTGAGGACAAGAACTCGTCCGATAAGTAGATCGCTTACAAGAAGTGCAAAAGTCAGAGCCTTTTCGGCCCTCAGAAAAGTGATGTTGCTCCAATCTCCACAGCAGATGGTGAAACTCTCTTGACGAATAAGTCGGACATTTTAGATCGCTGTAAAGAGCATTTCGAAACTGTTAAACACCACTTCAGTTACTAATGAGGAAGCCATCACATCAATTGAGCAAGATCCAGAAATTCCGGAGTTGTCTTTTCAACTTACTTATCAAGAGGTAAGTGACTCCATCAAGCAAATCTTATCCAGAAAATTACCTACTCCTGAGGATCCTATTCCACTCGAATTGTATAAGCATGGTAGCCAAAAGTTGGTAGAAAAGTTGCATCTCCTTTTCGTGGAGATATGGAAGGCGAGCTGTGTCCCACAGGATTATAAAAACGCCTCTATCAAACACCTCTACAAAAACAAGAGTTCCAGGTGTGTCTGATAATCATCGGGGGATATCACTCCTTTAAATTGCAGGCAAAATCTGATTCTAAACAGAATCATTATACACATTGTTGACGACATCTATCCTGAATCGCAGTGTGGTTTTCGGTCAGGTCGTGGCACCATTAATATGATATTTTCTCTTCTTCAAGTTGCAGAGAAGATTCGAGAGAAAAACCAGTTGTACATGGTGTTTGTGGACTGGACGAGGGCTTTTGACACTGTGAATCGAGAGGCTCTTTGGCAAGTCTTGAGGAAACTCGGCATCCCAGAAAACATGCTCTCTCTCTCTTTTATGAAGGAATGAAAGCTAATATCGTGCCTGATGGTATGATGTCAGAATTCTTTGATGTTACAAACGGCACCAAGCAAGGTTGTGTCATGGCCCCTGTCCTTTTTGCCCTTTTCTTCTCGGTGATGCTGAAATATGCATTTGCAGACACAGAGAGTGACGTCAAGTTTCAGTTACGAACAACTGGTGGTCTCTTCCATCATCAGTGCTTCTAAGCCAAGACCCACCTTCGTACACAAATCATTCGTGATTTGTTGTTCGCTGATGATGCTGCTCTTGTAGCGACATCCTTTGAGGAGGCCCAACATCTATTGCTCTGCTGCATGTCTTACACTTAGCATAAAGAAGACTGAAGTAGTGCATCAACCTTGTCCTACTCCGAAGCAATTCTGTGGTGAGAAACAAAAACCACTCTCTACAAATTTCCAGAGAGACCATTGAAAGTAGAAAAGCCTATCTTGGTAGCAAAGTCAACTACAGTGGATCTTTAGATGATGAAATCATGCATCAGATTGCTAAGGCTACCAGTGCTTTCGGCAAACTTCGCCATCGTTTGTGGCCTTGTACTAAATCTAAACTGTACTCAACAATAAATAAAAGCCAGGAGTGTTGGCAGGACGCATCATCATGGCGTAAGGGTTAACACATTCGTCTCTTAGATCATCATTAATGGATTCATTCCTCACAGGGTGCCCCAAAAATGTGACCTTATGTCCTTTTAAGCTTGATTTAGATCATTTGTTAGTGTGGCATACGATTTTTAAGTATAATACAAATTCTCTAACCGAAATTTATTGGGATTTATCAGTTTTTTGTAAAATTTCCGGATTAATGAACCGAACTTTTTTCTGCAAGAGAAAAAATACGATAATAAATATCATTTTTATATCTATCTATCTATCTATCTATCTATCTATCTATCTATCTATCTATCTATCCTATCCTATCCTATGTTTAAATCTATCTATTTATCTACCCAATGTTTAAATCTATCTATCCTATGTTTAAATCTATCTATGTTTAAATCAATCAATCAACCAATCTATCTATTTATCCTATGATTAAATCTATCTATCTGTTATATACCGTACCTATGTACACTAAAAGGTATGTCCCAATCCTCATAAATACGTTAGAGACTATTGTAAGTGTGTTAGTGTGTGGGGGGGGGGGTAATATGCTAACTATGTGTAACTGGCTGTGGTTTACCTACTTCACGCCGCTGGCGAGTATTGTATTTTGTTGATGTTATAAAGATTGCCATTTCATTTTCCGTTTTGGTTATTCCTCAATCAGTAACACTTCCTCGGTTACAACAATATGTATCTATCCCATGTTTAAATCTTATCTATCTATCTATCTATATATATATATATATATATATATATATATATATATATATATATATACTGTGTTTAAAACTATCTACCCTATGTTTAACTCTATCTATGTTTAAATCTATCTATCAACCCTATGTTTAAATCTATCTATCTATCGTATATTTAAATCTATCTATCTTAGTCTGTTTCTATCTATCTATCTATCTACCTACCCTACTTTGTTTATATCTATCTATCTATCTATCTATCTTATTTTATTTCTATCTATCTGTTTATTTTAACAGTTTAGAGTATTCCAGCTTCCCTGCAATCAACATCACAAAATCAGGAGGGGTTCTTTATTCTATCGGCTACAGCCTTGCGCCAAAAGGTGAGTACATTTGGACAGAACCGTCAATCAACTCTTCCGCTGAAGCTGTTTATGCTTCATAACAAAATCGTGGCACAAGATTAAAGGAGGCAATAGCAGTGGAGACAAGTCTGTGTATTAATATGCAGCATTTAATAATTAAAATAATTAGCAGAAGAATTTAAAAAAGACGATCAACACAAACGTATATATATATATATATATATATATATATATATATATATATATATATGAAAAATTTCTCAGAGTTAACCCGTAGAAAAAGACAATATTTATAAATGTAAAAGACAATAGGAAAACTGTAATATTAGCCGACGCGTTTCGTCCAATGTGGATTTTTTCAAGGCAAAAACGAAATGAATTTATTAAAAACAAACTAATTATTAACAACAAAACAAAATGTCCTTAGCAACTGGGAGAATTTAGAAAACACTACTGTATTCATATTGTCAGCTGAAAATTACATCAAGTACCGTCACGTGTGGAAATATTGTTTTTATTGTTGTGTTGACTGATTCAACCATTTTCTTTTGATTTCCTGATACAGTTGTGTACGTTTTCTTGGGAGAGTGGTAATTCTGTTAATTCGAGAGTGCCGTCATTTTGAATATTAGTGAAATATTAATCTACAGTCTGGGTCAACCTTTGATTTTCCTCTTTCCATTATTTTTACCCTTCCCATTCCATTAGTGAGTGTGCTTCTTGATTTTGTCTATCGACAGAATACAGAAGCCACTCTTATTATTTTGAGGGATGGACAGGTCCTACTAACATTGTTTTGTTTTAGTTTTAGTTTTGTGTTTCATTTTTAGTTTATTTTCTGGTTTCATCCTCCCACCCCCATCATTTAATAAATCATGAATTTTCATATGAACGGACTTTATGGACAGTGAAATGAAATTTGCGATGTTTTCTAGGTCCCCTGTGAATATGCGGTATTATGGTATAGGCAGGATTGATTGGTGATGGATGAGTCCTTGTGGTGAATGGGAAAATTGTAATAAATGAATGAGTCGTGATTCTGATTAACTAGAACTAGGATAGATAATGAAGACCAGCCTCTCTCCATCTCCCCCTCGACCTTGTGCCGGAATTTTGTATTTTTTACGAAATAAATAATCTTACCGAAAACAACTATTATAATTACAAACTTACTTAAATATGGCTGCCATTTTTTACAATACAAATAAACTTACTTAAATATGGCTGCCATATTTTACAATACAAATAAACTTACTTAAATATGGCTGCCATTTTTTACAATACAAATAAACTTACTTTAATATGGCTGCCATATTTTACAATACAAATAAACTTACTTAAATATGGCTGCTATATTTTACAATACAAATAAACTTACTTAAATATGGCTGCCATTTTTTACAATACAAATAAACTCGTGCTTCACAACAAAAACTAAATCTATTACCATCTTACGAAAACGATGAATATATTTTTCCTTGAAATAATGTTGAGTATTGTTGTAAAATATAATTAGTTCAAAGCATTCACTATTTCTCTATTAGTTTCGTCTTTCAAGGTTAGGATTAGCGGTATCCATCGGGAGTGGTGGGGACGTCGCAACCGGGTGTAACACAAGGTCAAGGTTTAAAGAGGGTCTAACGGTCATACCAAAATTCCCAAGTCCCCTTGGCACTTCCTCTTTTGGGGACGCCTCAGACACCGGGCAATAAACCCAACCCCCTCCCGAGGAACAGGTAATACCTGGAGAGAAATCCCCAGGCTAATATTCAATGAATACTAAGCACAAACCCCTGCTTCTACACTGAGTGCAATGTTGATGTTCTACAAAAAATGAAAAACCAAATTGCCCTAATTTATATAGAAAGAAAATCACATTGTGTACATATTTGCAGAAATCCATTCAATTTGTAGCATTAATTATGATGACAAAGTAAGAAACAATAACAATAAACTCCCAAATAGTTTATTTAATCAGCAACACATTGGCAGACATGGAATAGAGAAGTGAATTAAGGTCTTACTTGACAATCGACTTGGCTGTGGATTGCGTCTATGTTGTTTCTGCGTTCGAGAAGAATGAGGTCTAGAATAAATGTACAGACGTTTCGGCAAATTGGCACCTACCGGTGAGGCAATTAGCCAGACGCATTTATATATAATTTATGCACATTTATATATAATGAATATTATTATGTATTTATATATAATTTATGCTCATATCAAAAGGTAAGAACCGTCCTGGGTATGACGATAAACTACATCCGACAGCAAGGCCTTTGATTAGGAGGTGCATGGAACTACCTCTTAATTGTTGGTGTTCCCAAGTCCACCCTGACCCGAGGTGGTAGCAATTGACAGGTTCCCAGCTATGGGAAAATAATTAATCCCCTAAAAGTGATCAAAACTTTATGAAAGTATAAAACAGGTTTTAATACCAGCAATACTTTTTTGAAAAAAAATATTACCAGCAATAAAAATCTTGTCGGCATTAAATAACCCATTGAAGTTGATATGCCGTAAACCAAACCAAACCAAACCAAACCAAACCAAACCAAACCAAACATTTGACATGTGCATAAATTATAATTGAGTCAAATACAGATAAGGAACATCGAAAGACAAGTACAAAGAAAGAAATTAAACGGATTTTTCAAAACGGACACTTAATTTCAGTATTTGGCTCGAGATATTTATGCAAGAAGATATTTTCAAAGATGAACCATGCAAAATCTGCATATGGGTCAGTTTTTACGGATCAACATCATTTCGAAGCAGACATTTTGAACCAGAGTTCGACAGTTTTATAGTTTCAGAACGGAAAATATGATTCAAAATAAATGATTAAAATATATCACTTCATATATATATATATATATATATATATATATATATATATATATATATATATATATATATATATGAAATAAAAGACGTGTCTTAGCCGAAATATTTCATCCTCTTATAGACTTTAAGTCAAATGTAAGGATTTTATTTCTCAACAAGTATTTATAAAGAGTATTTATAATCAATTATTTAAATTCAGATTCCAGCCGAGAACGCTGCGTTTGCTTGCTCATAAATAACTTTAGAAAGGTATGAAGCTATCACTTTTCTCCTCCAGCTATGAGTTAAATATGCAGGGCAGACTTGACTCTCTAGATTTGGTTATGGCAATCAGTCTCGTAGAAGGTCAACTCCAGTTACAAAGCGCGGGCCAAGCAACTCCATGTGATAAAACGAATATACCACGAAAACCATAACGAAAACACTTTGCGAAGAAGAAGCTGTAGCCTTATATTATATAGAGACGTCTGAAGAGTTTATATATATATATATATATATATATATTGGGAACATTGTAATAAGGAAAATGTGATAGGGGATAATCGTAGTTTTAAGTTTTCGCATTTTTGTGACTTCGAGTTGATAAGACTTGCCCACAGGATTCCAATTGTTCTCACAAAGAATTTCAAAAACTGCTCTCTTCTTTTGCTTCTTCTTCTTGTACTTCTTCTGTTTCTTCTTCTTCTTCTTCTTCTTCTTCTTATTATTATTATTATTATTATTATTATTATTAAGAAGAAGAAGAAGAAGAAGAAGAAGAAGAAGAAGAAGTGCTTAATTTTAAAATGGTCGCATGTACTTGTACTAAAATTCTAATGTGTTTGCCGTTCCGGGCTTTGAAATTTAAACGTGTTCTCAATCTAACAAGCCAACTTCAGATGAAACACTGATTCGTGTACGATCAGGGAAGTTAAGCAACGTCGAGCTTGGTCAGTATCTAAATAGGTGACAACTTGCGAATATCAGGTTCTGTAAGCTAGGTTGTGCGGATGCTCGAATTGAAAATGGCTCGAAATTGAAAATCGGAGGTCAGAATTCCAATTCCAGTCTTGTTTGTTATTTTCTTCTCCTTCCAGCTATGGGTTAATTAGTAGGACTTGTATCAGTAAATCAATATTATCACCAAAATATTCTTACAATCTAAAAATATTTCCTGGATTTAAATAACCTGCGAAGTGTTGATAAGCCGTAAAAAATCAATTAATCCAGGTTTTCAGATCTGCTTTCTTCTCTTTTGGAATATGTTTTAAGGAAAGTTAATATTTCCTTTTATATTGATATCGTAAAGTCTAAACTCTATTTTGCAAATCGTTTATAATTTTAAAAATTAAATTTCTCTATTATTTTTTAAAACTTCTGTGGGTGGGGGTATTAAGATCAAAGTTCAAATCCCTTCACATAATGTTAATTCAGAATCCGTTAGAAGTTGAACATTTTAATATAACTAAATGAATCGACTTTTAGGGTGAGCACTAATAATAAAATTGTAATTTTGTCTTTCCGACGAATTTCCAAAAATCAGCTGATAAATTATTTTTAAAGCGATCTAAGTTCGATCTATTTTTAGACGTTTAGTCCGATTGTGTTGTCGGAAATGAAAATCACGAGTCTGGATTATGTAATAACAACTCAATACCTCAGACCCATTTATTATACACTTACCATGTTTCTTAAGTTGCTGCTATGAACTGATAGGAACGTAAATCAATAGTAATAGTATTACTAGCCATTTCCCTATAAGGAAACATTTGGCATTCATTGACCGAGCAGCCAGTATCGTTTTCGGTTGAAATTTATAAATTCTTTCTCTGAAAACAATTTTTCAGGAAAATAGGTTTATCAAATCCAGTAGCTGTTATCGCTCTTTCCAGTATTGATGGGCCGTTTCCTTCTTAAGTTTTTGTTTGAAGCAGTGTGGAATATCAGCCTCTGAATTATGTTATTATTTTCTCTTCGAGTTACATGTGTAATCCGTTTTAGTTGTTACTGCTGTCGCTTAAGTGATGCTGTTTTCTGTTACTTGCTACCGTTCTTATATTAAATCTAATTAAATAGTTTTTATCAAATTATTTTTCTCTTCTTCCAGGGACAATGGAACAAATGATTGACGAGGTTAAGGCAGGTGTCCTTTACGTGCTCAAAGACGCTGAATCCAGAAACTTCTCAGGTGTGCATATGTGTGGCCATTCTGCAGGGGCTCACCTGAGTTCTATGATGCTTTCTATAGACTGGGAAGCTGAAGGGGCAAACCCTACCCTACTGAAAGGTAAGGCCCAAAATAGATACCGTAATTATTCATATATAATACGCACTTTCTCCCAGATTTCGAAGCCTAATCATAGCTTACAGTTATATCACGTTGAAATACCAGTTCCCGTACGATATCCGAATCTTCAATATCGGTCTATATCTCTGAGATGAGGTATTATGATTACTTGCATTATTTACATTATTCGGACTGTTATCCTCATCTTCATTGCCATATTCACAACTTTTCGGACTCTATATCTCTGAGATGAGGTATTATAATTACTTGTATTATTTAGATTGTTCGGACTGTTATCCACATCTTCATTCACAACGTTTCGGCCGTTGTACGCTCGGGCCTTCTTCAGGTGATTGGAATTTCTAACCGAACTCTTTATTTCGTCCACCAGGATAGATTGTTCTAGTTCCACGTGTCATGCCTCTTCCGGATCACCTGAAGAAGGCCGGGGCTCACAACAGCAAAAACGTTGTGAATATGGCAATGAAGATGAAGATATCAGTCCGAATAATGTAAATAATACATGTAACGATATCAGATGTTAAGCAACGTCGAGTCTGCTCAGTACCTAAATGGGTGCAAGCCTAATATTGCTGACCTCTCTGAAGGATATTTCTAATTCTGGTTGTCGTAGCAAAGCTAAAAAACATAATGAAAGACAGCACGCACCCTGGGTAACACTTGTTCAATTACCCTCAAGGCAACATTTTACATTTAGGTCTTATTAGTTTGATGAAGGATTTTGATGAGATGGAGTAATGGATAGGGGCTTGAATTGAGGAATCGGAGAGCCGAGTTCGAATTCCAGTCGAATCCAATTACATTTACTTACGTGCTAATACCCTTGAGAAAGGTATGAATCCTCTTCTCCTCCCCTCCAGCTATGGGTAAATAGCAGGACAGACCGGGTTCTATAGCCTTGGATGGCAACTGGTCTACCGCAGAAAGAAATGGCAACCTACTGTGGGAAAAAATCTGATCGTCTAAGAGTGTATCACGCATGGCACATGACTGACTGAATTTATTTTCTCTTATATTATTATTTTTAAATGTTTTATACTTTTTAATATAATTTTTTTAATATAATTTATCTAAATATGACTTATTTTTAATCTTTTTAATATATCTTATTTCTAAGTATAAATTATTATTTTTAAGTAGGAAACTTTTTTTTATAATTTTTTTTTGTTATAAAACTCCCTTTTCGTCCCTCTTTTATTTTCAAATCCACACTTCATTCTTCATATAACCCCAATTTAATGCCTATAATTTAATGTTTATAAGGTTTAATCCGGGTTTAATTTTATAAACATCTTCCCTTCCACGTTCCCCTTCTTTATAACATCAACAAAATGCAATACACCTCAGCGACGTGAAGTAGTTAAGGCCTTGTTGCGTGTTTACACTTAAGGGTGTTAGCGTTAAGTAAACATCAACCACTTTAGTCGGAATTATCAATTTAAATAATTTTAAATTTCAGTTTTATTATTTTAAAATAATGAAAAACCAAGTGAAATTTTTATTTTTCTTAATAACATTCTTTATAAAAAAAAAACAACAAATAATTACGAATATTTAATTGATCCTTGGGGGATATGATGAGGGAAGTTCTCTCAATACAAACTGTTTCAGGTGAATCAATAAAATCTGTCGCATCTTTTACATACTTAGGAAGCGAGATAAATTCTACTGAAAAGGATGAGAAATTTTGCATAGCTAAAGCCTAGACTATTTTGAATAAAATGCATGTAATCTGGAAATCTGATCTACCAGACAACCTCAAACGGAGATCCTTTCGAGCCACTGTAGAGGCGGTGTTAATGTATGGTGCCACTTCCAGGACATTAACTAACAACCCTACAGTTTAAGACTGATAGAAACCACACTCCGATGATGAGAGTTATATATAAAATCCCTTGGAGACAACATCCAATTAAATCATAGCTCGATTAACCCATCCCTGATATTTCTGTGATCTTACGCGAACGCAAAGTGCGCTTTGCAGGGAAATGCTGATGAGCAAAACAAGAACCCTCGAGTGATCTACTGCTCTGGACACCTAGCCATCGAGCAAGACAGTCTGGTTGCCCTACATTGACCAGCTATATTATGACACAGAATGCATCCCTAATGACCTACTGACCTCCAACCTTGATGCAGGACCGTGTTGGTCGGCGTGATAGATTCATGAATGTCCGAGCTAGATCGACCGAATAGATAATTGATCCTTGTTGCTTGTAATTTTAATTGCACACTCTCTTCGTTGGCGATTGTGACATACCAGTATTGAGTACTTTTTCAGTACTAATTCATGCCTTTACCAAGTTCATTAGTGTTAATTAATTATGAACAACTCGAATCGGAAATCGAACTCAGTTTTCAGACTAATGAATTCATATTAAAACAATTACTAAAATTCACAACGATACAAATCTCGTGCGCCACTCAAGGTAGAGAATTAAAATGAAAATGGTAATAATGAATGGTGTGTGTGTGATATGGATGAAAGAGATGGCAATAAAAAGTGAAGATTATACGGATAAGGAGAAAAGATAACCATTGACCTTTGATTTGAAGAGGTCAAGAAGGAAGGGTTCAAGGAAACAACCATGCAGCAATCTATTCTACAAAGTGGCATTTCTTGGGGAAAAAAATCTCTCCGGATGGAACTTTCTTCTTACAGAACACATAGGAAATGTAGGTGATTCGATTCCGTGGAAATTACATGGTGTCTCCTAACTGTAAAGGTCTGAACTGGTGGAATGAAAGAATGGAGCGCTCATCTGAACATTTGCCTGGAAATAGCAATAGGGTAGCGACAGGTTTACAACGTTGCGTCTGTGGAGAAAAAGGCTAGAGGGGGTAAAATAAGTTGCCCCTCCCCACAAGACGGCGTAAACGATTGCGCAGCTACAGTCCAAATATGGTAGCCATACCCGATTTGGGTTTCGAAAGTGGCAAATATAAATGTATATATAAACAAAAGTATTGTAATGAATGAAATAATAATATTGAAGGAATAATAATAATAATAACAGTGCACAAATATTACCCTCTTATCAAGAAAATGCTTAGCTATTGTGTATCCTATTCTTTTATCATTTCGCCACAAGCAAGGCGATAAAGCCCCTAAGACGCAAAGAGATACTGAGAGGGAAAGAAACAGAGAAGTCAATAAAAGAACAGGATTCAAGGAGACAGAAACTGACTATTGGTGTTGTATTTAACTTCTTGAAGATCGGAGACAGGAAAGCAAGAAACCAGAAGAGAATTCCACAAGCAAGAAGTGTGAAAGAGAAAACCAATAGAATAGAACTTACGGTTATATCTAGAAATTTCAACGATAAAATGATGGGACCGAACTGCCAATCTAGTACTACATGTAAATTCATGAAGTCGTGGTATCAAAGAGGAAAGCTCGTCAGAACAATTGCCATGAAAATATTTATGCAAAAGGCACAGGGAAGCGAAGTTACGGCGGTGGAAAAGTGACTGGAAAGCGAGATGCTGAATACAAAATCGGCAATTTCATATTGAAAAATTATTGTATGTCTTAAGAATGTCATGGAAGGTTTTAAAATATGCGAGAAAATGTAAAACTTTAACTAGCGAAAACAGCAAAAGAAGTTATATAATGTGTCGTAACCTAGAAAAGGTTTCTGAATGAGGAATAACCAAAACGGAGGTTGGAAATGAAATGGTAATCTTTACAACATCAACAAAATACAATACTCACCAGCGGCGTGAAGTAGGTAAATCACTACTAGTGGTGGACTACTTAGACACCATATTACGCCCATTTACAATAGTGTACAACGTATTTATGAGAATTGGGACACACCCATTAGTGTTCATAGGTACAGTATATAAAATAATTCTTGTTTGCTTTTATCGAGTCATGATTGTTAAATGTATTTTCTTTTATGTTTGAAAGGTTTCATTTTGGTGAGTGGAATCTATGACCTTCGACCTCTGGTCAATACCTACGTGAATGATCCTTTAAAGATGACAGAGTAAGTACCTACTTTGCGATCCTTGATTTAATCCTTATTTTGATAAAATAAGATCCCAGTAGGTCACTACTTAAAGTGACTTTTGGATCTAAGTTGGTAATTAAAATAAAGGACTGATATGATTGAAGATTTTTTTCCCGCGGTTTCAATTTATCATAAATAGTAGCTCATGTGACTGTAGACAGTTGATTAGTAAGAAAGAGAATTGACTTTCTCCAAGATGACAGGGTTGAACATTCTAAAGAATTGGAAAAAAAATCTTGCTTTGGATTTGGTGCCTTTAAAGGAAACATCGGTGTTGCAAAAACAAAAGTGAATTTTGCACACGGAAATTTTCAAACCCAATGTCTGTGAATAATTTCTATTTTTCTTTTCTTTTTTTTCTTCTTTTTTAAAGCTTTTTTCTTGTTTTGCTTTTTTCGTTTTTGCTTTCCTTTTCTCTCTTTTAGAACTTATTTCTTGCTTTAATTTTGCTTTCATTTTATCATCATCATCATCAGCAGCAGCAGCAGCATCATCAAAACTTTTTCAATTTGAGATGATGAATTAACAGGTTCTCTCATCTTTAGTGACATTGTACAATGATTCGACAATATTTTGCCAGCCTTCTCTGTCCTCTGCAAGTTTTTAGATTCATTGCAGATCTTCCTTGATTGTAAACTTCTCCAAAGGAAAAGTGGAATCTTTCTGCCTCGTTCTTTGAATATCTCGGTTCAGCGTTGTGACTATGGTGGTTCTTGAATGACCTCTGAACTTTTTGAAGTCAGTCTTTTCAAAGTAAAACTCCATGGATTTATTAGCGGGGCATTCTGGATCCATTCTGTTGATATTCGTATGTTTTTCCTTGAACAGAGAGCTGTATTACAGACACACGGTCTGATACTTTCCAACATCAATGTACATTATCTGTCTATATTTCTGAGATGAGGTATTATGTACATTATTTACATTATTCGGACTATTGTCCTCATCTTTGTCGCCATATTTATTACAACGTTTCGGCCGTTGTACGCCCCCGCCTTCTTCAGGTGGTTGGAATGTCGAACTGAACCCTTTATTTCACTCACTGGGGTAGACTGTTCTAGTTCCACGTGCCATGTTTAATGGATGTCAGTTATCAGTTATCTCCCGTTAATTCACCTCTCCAAGTTCTCCACTGCCTTAACCGGGTATTGAACTCGCACTCTTTGGGTCCTGTCACTGGATCTAGCTAATGCCTTTATCCACTGTGCCATGTGTCCTTGAAATAAAGGGTTCAGTTCGACATTCCAACCATCTGAAGGCCGGAGCGTACAACGGCCGAAACGTTGTAATAAATATGGCGACAAAGATGAGGACAATAGCCCGAATAATGTCAAAAATGTAAAAAATACTTCGATGTGTATTATTCTTTCATTTACTCTTGACAACAAATCCGTTTCCATAATGTTTGCATTTTGTCTCTAAACATATCAGCTGGTGTTTCTTTATGCTGATGTTACTGTTTAGACCAGGTCCAATTTTTCATTTTCCGAATATTGTCTTTCTCAGTATACAACGTCTTCAATAAGTAGTTGCAGTAACTGGAATAGCCATTACCTACATCGCCTTTATTAAATTTATTTCGTTTTTTTTCTGTTTTTTTTTTTGTTTTGTTTTGTTTTTTTTCTTTTGCTCTTTTTCTTTGAAATTTTCTTTATTTTGTGTGAAGATTCTCGCTTTTTATTTTATTTATTTATTTATTTATTTTTTGTTGTTACTTATGATTATTTCCCTTTTTCTTGTTATTTTCTATTTGGGGGGGTCCTTCTTTTTTTTTCCTCTATTCTCTTTTTTGTTTTCTCACTCAGTTTTCACAGGGAACGATGCAGTAGTACACTTACTGCATTCATAACTACACACAATCATTGAAAGAAAATTCTAGAAAATTCAAAGTGTAGTTATGCACAAGTGATCCTGGCCAAGATCGAAAGGAAACAATTTGGATCTCGGGAGTTCTGGAACATCAACCAAATTATGAATAGAGGCAAGATGTCTGTGCCTACTATTATAAATGGCCCTGAGGTCATCTCATTCTCGTCAGATATCTCCTTTCCGACTTCCCCCGTCTCACTGAACACAATCCCAGTAACATTTTCATTAAAGCACGGGATGTCTTAAGACGTATCAAAATATTTTAACACTAAGAAGGCCACCGATCCAAACAAAATCCCAGTGGCTGTCCTGAAGTATATTAACCCTGAGTTATCCCTGATCTTAGTTAAATTATTTAATCGCTGCTTGGAAGAGAAATACTTCGAAGGTCTGTGGAAGGTGCAAGTGTATGTCCTCTTTTCACCAATGCGAGTAAGTGCTCATCCACGACTCAGTATACACGACCAGCCTCCTCAGTGTCATTAGCACACTTTTTGACGCTATAATCAACAAGAATGTTAGTGATCACCTCAATAGGGACAACATCTTGAGCGACAAGCAGTACGGATTTCGATCGAGTTGGTCCACTGCTGATTACCTGAGAGTCATTACTCACAGAATCAGTGAGGCACTAGACAAGAAATACATGTCAAGGACGATCGCATTAGATATTTCAAAAGCCTTTGACAAGGTGTGGCATAGACGTTTATTGCATAAGCTCTCGAGCTATGGAATCACTGGGAAAGTTTTCTCAATTATCAAGTCCTTCTTAACGGGTATGTCCCTGAAGGTAGTTGTTAACGGCCAGTACTCCGAGGCCCGAGTGATCAAAGAAGCTTCCCCTAGGACTCGTTTTCTACTTTATTGAATCAAACCGAATTATTGAAACCGAAACATTTTAGCATAAGCAATCGGTCTTTTTGTCATTACTAATAAAAAAAATAAAAATTGACTTTGGCAATGTTTATTACATTTGAACGAATATTTTCGTCTCCAAAAATATTTTTTTCCCTAACAATGCCATATATCGTTTTTCTTTCTTTCATTTTTATTTTAGAGAATCGGCAGCCAAAATCAGTCCTCTTCTATTTTGCGATCAGATTGTCAAATATTCCAAGGACCGCACTGTGCTCATTGCTTTCGCAAAATATGACTCTGAAGAATTTATCCGACAGGGACAACAATTTTATGATGTAAGTTAAGAAAAAAAAGTCTTTAACCAGCCTCCCACCACTCCTGATAAATCTGGTTATCTAACCGTAAACCCGCCAACATTAATTAGAAAAATTATTATGAATTTGTCTCAAAAAAGTAAAATGTGAGAAGTCATATACTTTTCGCGGATTTGAATCAACCCACAAGAAAGAAAAAAGCGAGAAAAATTTTTAAATACAAAAATATTTTTATTTTTGTGTTTTTACAACTCAGCATGTATGAGTGTTAAAGTTTCTTGTTTACAGTTATTCGTTAATATGAAAAGAAATATTATTTCTTCGCGTGTATACCTGAAAAAAAGAAGCAAGGGAGAAAGTGAGGAAGAAAGTTTACATGTCACGTAGCTTAGTAACGAAGAGTGTAAGTGTTACGTAGCTTGGTGTGGGAGGACGGATGAATGAGTAAAGGAATCTCTTTGAAGTCGCCGTCGTGAACAGATGTCGCATGTATCCGTCTCTTTCTCCTTGCTGGTTTTGTCAGTTTGGAGACTTTACTTAAATACTCTTCAAAGGGATCACGAAGTAAGTTTTATTTTTATTGCCGACGGGAACGCGAACCGTTGGTTGGAAAATGTTAAATATTTATTTTCAAATGATTAATTTCTTAAACGAGAGGATGCCCGGTTTCTCCGACTCGGATTCGATTTTTGTCATTTGATGTGTGACTGTCTTGGCGTTTATGGACGTCTTCGCTCCATATATTATCGTGATGGAATGGGGGAAATAGTTTCCACGGCCCGAGGGTTTCCACGGTGTCCCTCCATCAACGCTTTCTGCGCCCACGTTGTGTTGAAAAATCCGCGGGAAGGGATTTCGACAGAGTTATCACTAACACAAATGTAATGAGGGTCTGACGAAAGAATGTAGAAGTTTTTAGTCGAAACCTCACCTAATTGGTCCGATCTGGTGCTGTTGGTGACTTTTGTAATAAGTGGACAGAAGAGACACTTGGTAACACTATTTTGTCAACTATACTTACTTTATCTCTCTATATCTTTGAGATGAAGTATGATTACTTGTACTATTTACATTATTCGGACTGTTATCCTCATCTTCACTGCCATATTCAAAACTTTTCGGCCTCTATATCTCTGAGATGAGGTATTGTGATTACTTGTATTAATTACATTATTCGGGCTGTTAACCTCATCTTCATTGCCATATTCACATCGTTTCAGCTGTTGTACGCTCCGGACTTCTTCAGGTGATTGGAATATCGAACCGAACCCTTTATTTCGTCCACGGGTGTGGATTGTTCTAGTTCCACCTGCAATGCCTCTTCCAGGTCTTAGTCACTGGATCTAACCAACGTCTTTATCCACTCGGCCATGCGTCCTTCAGGATATTCACTTTAATTGCGGATATTTCATTTTCATCTCTAAGGCATTTCAATAGTAAAATCACTCGCAATGTATCTACATTTTGCATATAATCTTTTTGAACCTGTAGACTCCATGTTGCGTATAGGGCTACAATAAAACGACGCTAGGCGGAGCTGTTGTGCTTTCACTTACAATTAGATTTTATAGAGAGGGGTAACTCGCCCAAACGCTGTTGAATTAACAGTAGTCTTAGGTTGGCTGCTAATCAAGGCTAAATAGCCCAGTCTACATTGTTATTTCATCCGTAGCTGATGAGAGAAGAGATGGGATCCTATTTTTTCCAAAGGTATTTGTGCATAAGTGAATACAACAACATCCGTTAGAATTTGAACCCGGCAAGCAGATCCTACCTTTTATGTCGATAACTACTACACTACGAGCACATTCATAAATATATCTCACCAAAACACTGCACCAGAGAATGGCACCAAGTCATAAGTGGACCACAACGGGAAAGGCATGAATCCACCTTTCCCTGCACCCTATACTTTAAGCATTTAGAGATGCAAAATAGTGTAACAGTCATCAGCATAGAAAAAGGAATTGGCAAAGACAATTCAAATTTCAGTTGAAGCTTCTTATGTTCACTTTGCCTTAATGTCATTGGAAAAGGCATGAATCCACCTTTCCCTACACTCTATACTCTATATCTAACCATTTAGATATGCAAAGTAATGTAACAGTCATCAACACAGAAAAAGGAATCGGTAAAGAGTTGAAGCTTCTTATGTTCACTTTGCATTAATGCCCTTGGAAAAGGCAAGAAACTACTTCTCCCTGCACTCTAAAATGTAACCATTTATAGATGCAAACTAGTGTAACAGTCACCAGCATATAAAATGAGATTGGAAAACAGTTCAAATTTCAGCTGAAATTGCTTATGTTCACTTTGCATTAATGCCGTTAGGAAAGACATGAAACTACTTCTCCCTGCACCATTTCATCGACATATAGATTAACAAAAATATTCCTCAGTACTGGTATTCTATGCCACCTAAGTGGAAACTTGAGCAAACTACGCTTTCTTAATTACGTTACAGGTCAAGTGGCCCATCGGGAAGGAGCTTAGGACATGCTGACCGCGTTTTGTTGGACATGACACTCCCACTACAATATTAATTATTATAGACTCAAATGACTAATGTTTATATAAACTAGAACCAAGTATAAGCTTATAAATTTAAATACTAAAAACTGAATAAATAAATGATCGATTTTGATATTATTTACTCGTGGTCGAGTGGTTAAAACGTTTGCTTTCTGACAATGAGACCCTGGTTCGAATCTCACCATGGTCGATTTGTCAGGCAGGTGACTTCTTGAGAAGGAGATCCCAGCGTGCGGCACCTTTAGAACGCACCTGAAAATCATATCCTTGGGAGCCGTCGTTGGTTGTGTTAGCACGATGTCACAAGTCATCGTGACCGAGTGTTTGAGTGCGCTGGCCTTGTTCAGACTGTTGAACACGCTAGATAACGCGCTTTCCCCCCGAAACTGTAACTAAGGTCCACTCGGCATAGTTGCAGTATAAACAACAGGTGGGTTCTGTAAGTGTTGAACAAATACATATGTGACTGAGCAGGCATCTGCAATGGGGATTAGCTAGTTACCCTAGTAGACTGGCATCCTCGGATACGAGTGTCTGCGCCATTTACATTTTTTACCTTCATCTTTGTTGTTACTTTCATAATGTTTCGTCCGTTTCGCCTTCTTCATGTATCTGTTGATCCGGAAAATCTTTAGGGAACTTCAAACTGAATCCTCTATGAGGCTCGATTGGTCTCGTTCCGCTGACCGTGTCAAGACACATCTTCATCTTGTTCATTTTAGTACTGCTCAAGTGTTGCTAGTACTGTTACCACTGACCCTGGAATTGAACTCACAATTTCCTTAATCACCAAATTCACGTACTAATTTAGTCTTTTATACTATTGCCCCGTTTATCGACAAACACCTGAAGAAGGCACAACTACTGAAAGGTGGAGATTCGTGTTTCACTCGATGTAAGTGGCTGCCCTGAAATGTGAACACTTGACCGATCCAGCTGCACTCAAGATGTGTACGCATGGGAAAGAGCCGTATGAACGTTATATCACCGCCCACCTCCCAGAGAGGACAATCTCTTACATTGAGATGAGATTGTGAGCGTCCACATTCGAAATGGGTATCTATACACGAGACCCTTTTCAGACGATTGTCACATGGTATAAAATTATTTGTTATGGATCTTTGTTTTTCCTTCTGTTTTTTTCTTTTGTTTTTTTAATTACTATAAATTTTTCTGAGATAGAATAGATGTAATGTGAAGCAAAGTGAATATATATGTAACATTCTGCAAGGGAATAGATGCAATTCTCTGCAAATAAATAGGTATAATGTTATGCAAGGCGATGGCTGTAATATTCCGCAAAGGAACGGACGTAATATTTTGGAAAGGAATGAATGCAATATTCTGCAAAGGAATAGATGTAATATTCTTCATGGAAATAGGTGTAATACTCTGTATAGAAATAGGTGTGATATTTTGCAAAGGAATTGATGTAATGTTCTGCATAGGAATGGATGTAATTTTCCAAAATTTATGACAAAATTTTTGAAATGTAAATTATTATTTTTGTTTTTTCTTGTTTTAGAACCTGAACTTAGCTTCCTGCAATGTTTCTCTGAGAATTGTTCCAGATGTTGACCATTTTAATATAATTGAGAAACTCGTAGAACCAGATTACGAAATAACAAAGGTAAGATCAAAACAGAAAACTATGTCCACTATAAAACAACTTTGATATCACAGAAGCATATAAGCCACAGCCTCTCTCCTTATTTCAAAAGGTAATATTAAGGAACAAATTCTTGGGTGGTACGATTAACATCCATCTTCCCAATTTGTTAAGAAAACTACAAATTTATCAAATTTTGGGGGGATTTGGGGGGATAAGTGGGTCTTATTTGCCATAAAATACAGTAAATACGCTTGGTTTAGTCTAATATTAAGCTAAATGGAGATTAGAAAGATTCTGCTGCGCCAATATTTCAAGTGGTAAGGGTTTACCTGTCTTACTGATTTTAAACGCTGACCATTTGGAGTTTTGAAAACTGGCGCAACGCAGTCTTCAGATGAAGAGTGCATGTCTGTATTGTATTGGAAATAAACATTTGAAATGTCGTCCTTCACCTCTGCTCGAATATCCGGTCTTTCACCAGTGGTCAAATATCCGCTTTCACCAGTGCTCGAATATCCGGTCTTTCACCAGTGTTCGGATATCCGGTCTTTCACCTGTGCACGAATATCTGGTCTTTCACCAGTGCTCGGATATCCGGTCTTTCACCAGTGATCGAATATCCGGTCTTTCGCCAGTGCTCGAATATCTGGTCTTTCACCTGTGCACGAATTTTAACCATTGGGAGAAATATACTACAAATGATTATACAAATGCCAAAATGCTCCTTTATAATATTGTCAGTATACACCCGGGTCTATCAGTTTTCCACTAGCTTGTCAGTTTCTAGCCTAACGCCATGGTTCAATTCCTGTTTGCGTCGGTCTGAACAGAACTGGAAAGGCCTGGTTTACACTCAACAAAGAAACTGAACGTCAAATACCGCACGGATAGAAAAGTCACAAATTCGACCGTCTCAAGATATCCCCCTTGACGAGGAAGAAAAGAAGTCTGTTGGTTCGACTAAGCAGGGTTCTTTATTCATGAATCAGTTCACTTGGCACTGTCTGGGAGTAAGATAAGTGACACTTGAAATATTTTCACTGCTACTGTCTTCTAACAGACCATATCTTCTCTTCATCGTTTCTTACTCTAACCATGACTGCCCTTATCCAGAATGCGTCCTGACTATATAAGCTTATAACCGGAATTCCCTAACTTCTGGTTGAGTTTCAAATGATCCCAATTTTTTATTTATTTATATATTTTATTTTATATTTTCTACTTATAGACAGTGGCCATAAACTAATATTTTGGAAACTCTAATATTTTGATTCTATAGGTGTCTCAGTTGGCTGTCCTAAAACAGCCGGTCGTTCCAATCACAGATAAAATCATTTACAGTCCACTTTATTACGTGTATGTCCTATCCAATCGAGTGGGGACCCATTGAGTCACAGTATAATACAGAGCGTGTTCTTTTAAGAGACCTGAATGCAAAGGATGAAGAAGACATAGGGAAATTATATTTCACAACCGGGAAACTGCAGATGATAAGTCTGCTCATTTTTTTTTTAATTTTTATTATTATTATCTTACCAGTAAGCTGGATGTGATAGTGGCGCAACAGTTACCAACATGGAAAGTAGAATTGGCGAACTGAGTTCAAATTTCAGCCCAGTTCACATTTGTACTAATGCTCTTGGGAAAAATCGTGGTTTTATCTTTTCTTCCCACAGCTATTGGTTAAATAGCAAGGCAGACTGGGCTTTCTAGTCGTGAGCATCAGGAGAATAAGTAGAGAAGGACTATGAATTCTAAGCTTTCAAAAAGGCAATGGGAAACCATTTCATGGTCTTTTTAAAAAATTCATGGCAATTCACAGATAAAGAAAAAAAGTTGGGATTGTTTAGACTATTATCCATAACTTTACTGTTTTTTATGACTACATTTTGGCCATGTTCCTATGTCTTTCTAGAATTGTCTGAAATTCTCATTGTTCCGACTATTATCCTTATCCCTGTTGTTTTTATTACTCCCTTTTTTCTGAAAATATTCTAAAATCAACGAGGAAGATAACTTGTTCAAACTTGTGGAATAATGACTGATGTAGAAGTCAAGTGACTTAACCTGTTAACATGGCTGCCTTCTTGTGTCTTGTAGCATTAGGCCGTTGTCATTGCTGGAGGCGGTTACGAACTTCCCAGTATTCCCGGATTGTAGGCGGCGTTACTTGACAACTGTTTGGGAAACCGTTGTCTATGGTCTTTTGCCTAATAAGGTGTATTGTGCGTCTTTTTGACCAGCAAAACGAATGTGGTCAGGGGAAGTTATGGCAGGGTTATTATCTAATTGGGATATGGATGTGAGGGCTGTCAATCTCATTGCTGCACAAGTCTCATCCGATTCATCAATGTCTATAGGGGAGGGTTCTATGGGGAATGTATCGAATTGTACTGTAGTAATTGGATTGCTGGAAATAGCATCAGAGGCAAAAATGTGTAATATTTACTTGTTATTTTTTTTAATCACCTTCGAAAAATTTTTATTTATTTTTTTTCTATTGTTTATTTTTTCTTCTTTTTTTTCTTTCTTCTCCAACAGGACATTCTTAGAATTATGGGGCTAATCTAGTCTCTCATCCGCAGGATAAAACACTGGTTTTGCCGATGCAATGAATGGAACAGCGTCAACCATTTTTGGCTAAGATTTCCTCGAGACTTCATACTGAATCAAATGCAACAAAACCAAACCAGATGAAGATTCTGTTACACTGAAGAATAAATGAGAATTTTTTTCTAAAATTCACACACACATACAGATCTTGACATAGACTAGATATAGACAGTGTTGTCATAGGAATCAACATAGCATGGTGACAGTTTCAAACCTTCAGTACAATCTTCAGACAAAAAGGATTGCATTGAGGTATAAAATTGACAATCACCATACAGTGCTGATTCCGATGTCTACTCTGTCCATATCTATAAATATTATATCTGATATTGATTGTTGTAATTGTAATGTTTTATACGCGCGCGCACACACACACACACACACATATATATATATATATATGTGTGAAGAAATATAGTCTTAAGATGTGCTATAATTATGGGATAAAGTGCTCAATATCAGAGATAGAGCGTGTGTAAATATAAAAGTGAACATTGAAGTCAACACTTAGAAGCGACAGTCTGTTTCATGCTAGACGCAATCGTCAGGTGGCCTGACGATTGCGTCTATCATGAAACAGACTGTCGCCTCTAAGTGTTGACTTCTATGTTCACTTTTATATGTATATATATGTGTGTGTATTGCTTGATTACTTCTTAATTCTCTTACTCTTCAAATGTGGAATGTATAACTATATTTAAATTCTATATTCCTATTTCTTCTCCATATTAATTTCATCTCATAACTGTCCCCTATTCTAAGAACTCATTTTTTGTTTTTCTTATTTTTTTATATACTTAATATGATTTGGTTTTCTTAATAATTTAACTTATCCTTAAAGTTATAAATGGAAAATTTATTTTATCTTTTAATTTTTTTATTCTTTAATATAATTTTTTAACATATTCTTACTTAATAGAAATTATCTAAATATAATTTATTGTTAATCTTGTTAATATATCTCTTTTGTAAGTTTAATTTGTTATTTTTTAAAAGTTTGTGCTTACTTGTTTTTGCTTGTTCCAAAAATTTCGTTCTTAAGGAGATCGTCAAGTTTCGATTTTCCGGAGCGATGGTGATACGTTGTTTTGTGTTCATTTTTACTACTGCTACTTGCTACTCTACTCTACTGACTCTACTCTACTGAGCGCCCTCTCTTGTGGTGGAAGGGCCGTTTTTATAATTAGATTTTAGAATGATGAAATATCTTTCTCATCTTTCATCACTGTTGTTTTTAGGATGATGAAATTTTTTTATCTTTATTTCAGGGATAATATTTCCTACCATCACTGATGGCAAGGCTATTGTTAAAATAATGAAATATCATCACCATTCTGGATCATATATATATATATATATATATATATATATATATATATATATATATTATGAAATGGACAAATCCGACAATTATTTTTAAGAGATTTTTATGTTTATACATTCTTTTTACAGATACAAATATTTAAGTAAATGCTCTGTTTATAATAAACAGTATTAAACAACATTTACCGGCCTGAATGTCCAAGAATCCTGTCCTCCGACAGGATTCAAACCTGTATCCTATACGGAACCGTCATTTAGCCTGACGTGCTCTTAACCGATCGAGCCACAGAGGATCGTTCGATTAGCAAGGTCGAATAAACTGCCTTTAAACTTCAATCTTCCATGATTCTCTCACGTACATTCATATCTGCTCATGACATATCAAACTTAAACAGATGACGTCACACATTATGAAATGGACAAAGTCCAACAATTATTTTTAAGACATTTTTATGTTTATACATTCTTTTTATAGATACAAATATTTAAATTCGACCTGGCTAATCGAACGATTCTCTGTGGCTCGATCGGTTAAGAGCACGTCAGGTTAAATGACGATTCCGTATAGGATACAGGTTCGAATCTTGTCGGAGAACGAATATTTTCTATGAAAATTTCTCGGACATTCAAGACGGTAAATGTTGTTTAATACTGTTTATTATAAACAGAGCATTTACTTAAATGGTTGTATCTATAAAAAGAATGTATAAACATAAGAATGTCTTTAAAATATATATACATATATATATAGGTAATAATCCCTCTTTTATATAAGTTACGTTAAAGACGCCTGAAAAGGTACTGCGATTAAGCTTTTTATTTTTTCATGTGATCGTACAAGCGTTTCCTTATTTGAACACAAAATGTGTAAAAACTGTCTAAATGTTCTTCATTTCAGAGCGCCTTCGGCTATACTTTTAACCATTATCAAGGATGATTTTATTTTTATTTTTTATCTGAATGCATGGGCTGTGTGTATGTATATTGTAAGTAGAGTTATAGGGATGTTTTATTTTCCAAACACGTTTAGCACGTTGTGGCTGTGTTCGTAATTAATGTTATTGAGTGTTGGCTTTTTTCTTTTATTATCAGGGCTTCTATTATTTTAAATCATCTTTTACACGTGGATGAGATTATTATGCTTGTATTTTCTACTAGTATGTTTCGGATGGAGGATGGTAGGTTTGTGTGTGTGTGTTTAAATGATTTCTAATGGAGCTGTGGTCGGATAGGTGTAACGTAAGTCGTCTGGATAGGCATGTAATAGTGTGACCGATGTAATTATTTACGAGTTTGATTTGATATGAACACAAGAAAACTTAAAATAAAGCTTAATCGCATCACCTCTCAGTCGTCTTTAACGAAACTTATATATATATATACATATTGAAATTACATCTTATTTTATCATGTGATTAAAATTTTTTGTATAAATTAAATGTCAATAAATTAAGTCAAAATTACGATAAATTTCTGTTCTAATCAAGAACTTTATTAAACAACTAACAATTTGCCTGCCAAATTCTTGGTTTGTTGTCATGATTAATTTTTTTTCCTTCCTTTCAAATCAAAATCGGTAAATTTGCTTTTCAATCCCAAAGCTAATTTTTTCTAAAATCGCCATATTTCCGTATAAATGTACATGCTGAACTCGAATTAACAATTATAATTATGATAAAACCTACCGTTTTGGAGTTATCGACCAGGAAAAAATCGGATTTAATCGCGGTCATTCGCCCACCATGACCAGCTTTTGTGTAATTAGATTCACTCCGGATCACTTTCCTTGCGCAAGCATAAATTTTGGCCTATTTACTGCTTTTACTGTTGTAACAACCGGTAAATTACTACGCACTTAAGTTGTGTCGAAAAGCAATGACAAGTTTTATTTTGTTTTTTTCTACAACTGTCGTTTTTTTTCTTTTTCTTTTTATAGTAAATCTTTCTTTTTAAATTAAAAAAAAGCATAAATTAAATAATAAAATATAGCATTTTGTAAATAATCAAGCTCTTTACAAAGTTCGCGCATTCATTATTATTTCGTTTCTAGCATTATTTTTATTTTGTAATTTTATTTTGTAGATAATCATGCTCTTTACAAAGTTCGATTATATGCGATTTTTTTTTTCTGGTCGATATCTCCAAAATGGTAGGTTTTATTGTAATTGTTAATTCAAATTCAGAATGTACATTTATACGGAAATATGACGATTTCGAAAAATATTAATAGATATTTAGCTTGGGGATTGAAAAGCAAATTTACCTCAGAATCTTTCACGGAACTTTACAAGACGAATTCTCCACAAAATTATAAAACAAATTATATAAATCAAAAAATTTTCTGTTTCACACAAAAGAAAATAATGATTTGCAAGCTAGTTTACAACAAAGTGTTGTAATGAATTTAATAAGGATGACGTGTCTGTAGAAGACTGTGGGTACGTGTTGTTGAATTAGGGACACGTGCTAGAAGAAGGTCCAACTACAAGAACATGTCGAACTCAGGTTGAATCCAACCAAAGATGTAAAGAAAACAAACAAGACCGATGTATATCTATAAACAAATATATGTATTAAACAACAAATTTACAAGTAACAATTACATCAACATTTGTGCTTGTGTTTGCACGTAAAGAGTTTGTATTTTGGTGAATGTTTGTACGTACGTGTATGTGTGTATAATGTTCACGGCGTCTCCCACAAATGGGAAAACGTTATCTTCTACGAGAGATCACATTTTTAAATGTGTCCGCTGAAATGCAAATTGAAAAAGAGAACGAGGCAAGAAGTCGCCCAGTATTTATTGTGTAGGGAGAGCGTCTCCTAGTGAACAATTAGGAAATTAAGGAGGAGCTATCTCCGACATGTCCTATGGTTCAACAATGTAGAGATAACAATATAGTTAAATTCCCAGATCAATTCTGTGGATAAGACAAATTGGTATAAAATGACAATTGAAAAAAAAATCTTAGATTTTGCCGACGCGTTTCGTCTTCCGACTTTTTCAAGGCAAAAATGAAATCGAAATGTCTTTGTTGTTATAGTTACATTAACAAATCCAAATTTAAAAAGATAGACACTTCTGTCTAAGCCTTTTTCTGGTTAATGTAAATTCCCTTTATTCAAAGAGATTTTTGCTTCCAATTGTCATTTTATACCAATTTGTTTTGTCCACAGAATTGATCTGGAAATTCAACTGTATTGTTGACATGAAAAAAAAACTCTTAGTATAAAGGAAATATACATTTTCCAGCCTTCCTCAGGATTTTATTGTATACAGTGGTCTTCAGGTGTATCTCTATACATTATTCAAATTATTATCTTCATCCTTGTTGTTTTTATCCCAACATTTCAAAAGATATGTTCTCCAGCCTTCCTCATCCACATTTCAAATTATATTTTTCTGGCCATCCTTTACAAAATTTAAGAACATATGTCAAAGTGTTACAACAAAAAAGCAACAAATGCAATGATACTAAGTCGGATTTACCAACATATATATATATATATATATATATTATGCCTTTAAATCCCTTGAGGAACATAGGACCGCAAGATATCATTGTGGTTCGTATAACAAGTCATTTTTTTTTTTTTTTTTTAAGTAGTTTGTTAGGCTACTGTCAACCCCCACCCCCGACCTGGAGGATCAGGTTTTGAATTCAGAGTTGTCCTTATCCTAAATCAGTTACCACCCAAGGCTATAGAACATGGTCTGTCAGGCTACGTATTTACCTATAGCTGGGGGGAGAAGAAGAGGATTCATAACATTCCCAAGGGTATTAACACGTAAGAAAGACGTAAGCACGTTAGCAAAAGAACATTTCTTTTGCAAAACTTTGAACAGTTAGTCCTAAATTTTTAAAGATGAAAAATGGTTGTTTGGTTGATTTTTTAACGGCCTATAACACAGATATATTTTCAAGAATTGTGTGTGTGTGTGTGTGTGTGTGACTAAGTCCCTGTAGAAGGGTAGACTGGACAAGTATTCTACCTACCATATCCTAGAGCAAAAAGAGGAAGATTATCTCCAAGGTTTTACAGTCCTGAAACAGCACAACCCGTAGCATCTTGGCAGACCAAGAGGGGGCAATCCCCCACATCAACATTTTATTTAATTCTTACTTTCATCTATTTATACACCATTTTCAACCAGCTTCAAAAGACTTTTTCTTTCCTTTCTACATTATTTTCGTTTCCTCTCTCACTCTTTTCACTTTCTGCTTCTTTTTCTTCCTTTCTTTTTCCCGCTAACTTTTTCACTCCTTTCGTCTCCAATTCATCTTTCCTCCTCTCTTTCACCAACATTTTCTGTTTTCCTCCTTTTCACTCTTCCTTTTTCCCTCCTTTCCTCTTTCTCATTCGCTACTTGTCTTATTCTATCTCTCTTTTTTGTCGATGCTGTTGAGTTGAGGAAAATTTAGATTTATTGCGCTTATTAAAGTCTCTACTCCAGTAGCACAAGGAAAAGCAGAGGCAACAAACTTTTTCACATATAAATGACGCATTGTCATCCTTCCTAAAGGCAAAAAGAGAAAAGGAATACATTTCAACACGGAAATATTTTCATGTATTTTTATATAAACAAATAAATGATTAATAAAAGAGACGAAATATACTAATGTATATACAAATACCTAAAGGGCAAAGGAAAAAGATTAAAACTTAGCTATTAGGAAATGTGTGCGTTTTTGAGTACGTGTCTGTAGACAATACCCCATGTAGTGAAGTGATTAAGTCCCCTTAGAAGAGAAGTCTGGACAGGTCTTCTACATATCACATTCTAGAAGGAAATGAGTGAAAAGAGGAAAAGGGAGCTTATGTCAGTGCTTTTATAGTCCTGGAACATTTGGCCTGACTGACCAAGTGGGGGTAATACCGACAGATGTTTCCCATATTCTTCACTTTGAACCGTTTCATAAACCCAGTCCTAATATAAATGCATCGTAAAAGTAATGACATAAAACAAATATTTCAAAAGTGAAGTAGATCATTATGCCCTGCCATTACCTCAGGTAAATAATGTGTCAGTTCTTTTTAACTGAGGGGAAAGACGAGAAAATATCACATCGGTTCACAGTTCTTTCTAGTCTTTTGAACAAGAGGTTTATCCTGTGTTACCTGTTTAGAATTGGGTTTCTCGTTCGTTTTAGTGTTTCAATTCTCATTCACTTCCAGTAGTCCCTTGCATCTTAGTGGCATTATAGCCTTTCTTGGGTGAATTCATTAAAAAAAAAACATCGGACAGAGAAAAAGAAAAATCTTTTGTTTCTATTTCACTTCTAGTAGCCACTTGCATCTTAGTGGCATTATCGCCTTTCTTGGGTGAATTCATTAAAAAAAAAACATCGGAAAGAGATAAAGAAAAATCTTTTGATTCTATTTCACTTCTAGTAGCCTCTTGTGCCTTAGTGGCATTATAGCCTTTCTGGGGTGAATTCATTAAAAAAAAAAAAACATCGGAGAGACATAAAGAAAATCTTTTGTTTCTATTTCACTTCTAGTAGCCTCTTGCATCTTAGTGGCATTATAGCCTTTCTTGTGTGAATTCATTAAAAAAAAACATCGGACAGAGATGAAGAGAAATCTTTTGATTCTATTTCGCTTCTAGTAGTCTTTTGTGTCTTAGTGGCATTATAGCTTTTCTTGAGTGAATTCATTAAAAAAAAACATCGGACAGAGATAAAGAAAAATCTTTTGATTCTATTTCACTTCTAGTAGCCTCTTGTGCCTTAGTGGCATTATAGCCTTTCTGGGGTGAATTCATTAAAAAAAAAAAAAACATCGGAGAGACATAAAGAAAATCTTTTGATTCTATTTCACTTCTAGTAGCCTCTTGCATCTTAGTGGCATTATAGCCTTTCTTGGGTGAATTCATTAAAAAAAAACATCGGACAGAGATAAAGAAAAATCTTTTGATTCTATTTCGCTTCTAGTAGTCTTTTGTGTCTTAGTGGCATTATAGCTTTTCTTGAGTGAATTGATTAAAAAAAAAACATCTGACAGAGATAAAGAAAAATCTTTTGATTCTATTTCATTTCTAGTAGCCTCTTGCGTCTTAGTGACAACATAGCCTTTCTTAGGTGAATTCATTAAAAACAAGACATCGGACAGAGATAATGAAAAATCTTTTGTTTCTGTTTCACTTCTAGTAGCCTCTTGCGTCTTAGTGGCATTATAGCCTTTCTTGAGTAAATTCATTTAAAAAAAACATCAGACAGAGATAACGAAAAATCTTGTGATACTATTTCACCTCTAGTAGTCTCTTGCATCTTAGTGGCATTATAGCCTTTCTTGAGTGAATTCATTAAAAAAAAAACATCGGACAGAAATAAAGAAAAATCTTTTGATTCTATTTCACTTCTAGTAGCCTCTTGCGTCTTAGTGGCATTATAGCCTTTCTGGGGTGAATTCATTAAAAAAAATCGGACAGAGATAAAGAAAAAATCTTTTGATTCTATTTCATTTCTAGTAGCCTCTTGCATCTCAGTGGCATTATAGCCTTTCTGGGGTGAATTCATTAAAAAAAAAACATCAGACCGAGATAAAGAAAAATCTTTTGATTCTATATCACTTCTAGTAGTCTTTTGTGTCTTAGTGGCATTATAGCCTTTCTTGGGTGAATTCATTAAAAAAAACATCAGACAGAGATAAGGAAACATCTTTTGTTTCTATTTGACTTCTAGTAGCCTCTTGCGTTTTAGTGGCATTATAGCCTTTCTTGGATGAATTCATTAAAAAAAAACATCAGACAGAGATAAAAAAATCTTTTGATTCTATTTTACTTCTAGTAGCCTCTTGCATCTCAGTGGCATTATAGCCTTTCTTGGGTGAATTCATTAAAAAAATCATCGAACAGAGATAAAGAAAAATCTTTTGATTCTATTTCACTTCTAGTAGCCTCTTGCGTCTTAGTGGCATTATAGCCTTTATTGGGTGAATTCATTAAAAAAATCATCGAACAGAGATAAAGAAAAATCTTTTGATTCTATTTCACTTCTAGTAGCCTCTTGCGTCTTAGTGGCATTATAGCCTTTCTTGGGTGAATTCATTAAAAAAATCATCGAACAGAGATAAAGAAAAATCTTTTGATTCTATTTCACTTCTAGTAGCCTCTTGCGTCTTAGTGGCATTATAGCCTTTCTTGGGTGAATTCATTAAAAAAATCATCGAACAGAGATAAAGAAAAATCTTTTGATTCTATTTCACTTCTAGTAGCCTCTTGCGTCTTAGTGGCATTATAGCCTTTATTGGGTGAATTCATTAAAAAAACATCAGAAATAAAGAAAAATCTTTTGATTCTATTTCGCTTCTAGTAGTCTTTTGTGTCTTCGTGGCATTATACCTTTTCTTGAGTGAATTCATTAAAAAAAAACATCGGACAGAGATAAAGAAAAATCTTTTGATTATATTTTATTTCTAGTAGCCTCTTGCATCTTAGTGGCATTATGGTATTTCTTGAGTGAATTCATTAAAAAAAAAAAACATCGGACAGAGATAAAGAAAAATCTTTTGATTATATTTTATTTCTAGTAGCCTCTTGCATCTTAGTGGCATTATGGCATTTCTTGAGTGAATTCATTAAAAAAAAAAAAAATCGGACATAGATAAAGAAAAATCTTTTGATTATATTTTATTTCTAGTAGCCTCTTGCATCTTAGTGGCATTATGGCATTTCTTGAGTGAATTCATTAAAAAAAAAAACATCGGACAGAGATAAAGAAAAATCTTTTGATTCTATTTCACTTCTAGTAGCCTCTGGTGTCTTAGTGGCATTATAGACTTTCTGGGGTGAATTCATTAAAAAAAGACATCGGACAGAGATAAAGAAAAAATCTTTTGATTCTATTTCATTTCTAGTAGCCTTTTGCATCTCAGTGGCATTATAGCCTTTCTGGGGTGAATTCATTAAAAAAAAAAACATCAGACCGAGATAAAGAAAAATCTTTTGATTCTATTTCACTTCTAGTAGTCTTTTGTGTCTTAGTGGCATTATAGCCTTTCTTGGGTGAATTCATTAAAAAAAAACATCAGACCGAGATAAAGAAAAATCTTTTGATTCTATTTCACTTCTAGTAGCTTATTGTGTCTTAGTGGCATTATAGCCTTTCTTAGGTGAATTCATTAAAAAAAGCATCGGACACCGTAAAGAAGGAGAGAGAGAAAGAAAATGCTATCAGACGCTTATCCCCTACTTTAGTGAAAAGAAAGGAAGGAAGAAGAAAAAATTGAAGTAAAAAAGAACGAAAGAGATAGGAAAGAAAAGAAATATTGCTTGTAAATTAACAGAGCTTTATCTTTATAATTCTTTTTACTCTTTATCTAATGTTTCATTGATAAATATTCATCATTAATTAAATCTAATTTATTTTCAGTCAATATACAAAGAGGGAATTGAGAACAATGGGAAATAAAATAACAAAAGACAATTGTTTCCCAAACTTATTTAATGATGAAATTTAAACTTCTATTGAAATAAGTGATGATAAATTAACATTTTATTCACATGCAGTTAGCTGGTAATTAAAAATGTCTTATTTTGATGAAAACTATTATAAAAAGTGTAATCATCATTATAACTTAGAACCCTGGCATGCACTTCATTTTTTCTCTGTATAATGTTACTGGATGATAATTAAGATATGAAAAAAAACAATTGAAAATTAAAAGATGTTAGTTAGGTATCTGTCTATATCTCTGAGAAGTGGTATTATGATTATTTACATTACCCGGCCTTCTTCAGGTGATTGGAATTTCGAACCAAACCCTTTTTGTCCACCAGCGTAGATTGTTCTAGTTCCACATGCCTTGCCTCTTCCCGATGTCTCAGTTATTTCCCTTTAGTTCAACTCTTCAAGTTGAAATCCTGTCCCAGAAATTCATACAAAGATCTCCTTGAGGACATCTTTGTATGAATTTCTGGGACAAGATTTCAAAGACACATGGCCCAGTGGATAAAGACGTTGGTTAGATCCAGTGACTAAACCCAAACAGTTGTGAGTTCAATACCAGGCTACATCAGTGGTGAACCAAAAAACTTGGAGAGTTGAGCTAAAGGGGAATAACTGGGACATCTAGAAGATGCATGACATGTGTAACTAGAACAATCTACTCCAGTAGACGAAATAAAGGGTTGTTCGAAATTCGAAAAATCACCTGAAGAGGGCCGGAGAGTACAACGCCCAAAACGCTGTAAATATGACAAGATGAGGATAACAGTCCGAATAATGTAAATTATAGTAGTTAGGATATAAAAGTGAAAGTATTAAAATTGAGAAGCAGTAAGTGAAACTAGTAAAAATTTATGTGGAAAAAATACAACCCTGTGCTCCTTACCATGACTAAGATTGAAATTGTTAACCAATAATGTGTTCAGATGAGATATTTTTTTGATAATCTTGATGGCATTACTGAGTCTAGCTCACCAATACTCACTACTATGACTGACTTATTATTAATCAATGAGGTATTTCTTCATAGGTCTTGATTTGGCTCAAGTTACAGGGGGCTTCCACCACGCATTACCTTTCCTTTAAGAAAGAGTGGGGTCATTACCTAGTCTCTGAGGTAACCCCTAAACAGCTAAGTACTGAGAGAGCTTGAGCAATTTTTGAATGGTTGCCAAAATCCATTTTAAGCTTGACCTTGTGTCCCATTCTATACCTGTAGGTGCTTAGATAAATACTTTTATAGGCCTTGATCTTGAGCCTGTTTATGGCAATGTTGTGCCTGGCTCAGGGTAATAAAAACTGGACGTTCTGAAAAGAAAAAAGGATTGAGAAGAAAACTCATTTGGATTGTTTTCCACCAATCAGAAGAATGAAATTTTAAACAAGTGATAACTTGAAATGTTACCATCATGGGCCAGTAGGCTTAAATATAAACAAGGTTGTCAGCTGGTTAAAATCGCTAGTCATTCACATTTCGCCATGGCAAATGAAGCCAAGTACATCAATTAACAGCTGAAAACTTTAGTCTCTGAAACACCACATGACCAACAAGGTCCAAGAGCCACTCAATCTAGAGGGTTATAGACTGTAGATAATTTATGACTCTAGAAGAGTTTAAGATTGTAGTGGTTGGGGAAAATCCCTATGCGGGGTAACAAATATTGTCCATAGAAAAGAACTTAACAAAAATCCTTGTTGTTGTTGTATTATGATGATGATGAATGAAAGAAAGAAATATTAAAGAAAGAAAGAAAGAAAGATCAAAGGATATTTTATGTAATTTTTAAAAATCCTTTATATAACCCTGATAATTTTTTGTTAAAAAGGTTGTTTTTTGGTGTCAACACGAAACCTTACATTTGTACAAGAAGTTAGAATGCTTTTTTTTGTGGTAAAAAACAATGATGTGTAATAATTAGTTTTCTAAAATAATATCTAATAAAATCATATAATTATAACACAGCATTTAGTATAGAAGATAAAAAAATTGAACATAGAATAGGCTGCAGTAGAAGGTAGTTTCACACAATGCCACTAATTGCTACAAAACCAAAACATTAACCTAAAAATTTCAGTTATATTCTTAGTCTAATCAGATTGAGACATAAGCTATAGATGTCATGCATGTTACCAACCTCTTTCAGAAATATCTAAACTGTCAGTCATAAAATATTGCTTTCCAAATCAAATGGTTAAAAATGGCTTTGAGTGGATGAAGCCTGTAGGTCTTACTGAGAACCATCCTTTTTCAAACTTTGTGCTACAGAATCACAAACAAAGAATTGTACAAGATAACAGAAACCACATTGGTTGAAGATTTTCAACAGTAACCACAATTAAAATGGATACCACATGTAATTTGAAGAGAAAATAATGACATACTCAAGATGTTGACATTCCAGACTATCTCAAACAAAAGGTTAGGAAGGAAACCCCCATCAATTCTGGAAAGAACAATAATAGTTACAGGACTTGAGAAACCTGTTTTCCTGATTAATTGTTTTAATAGAAAGATTTTATAAATTTCAACTAAAACTAGTACTGGATACTCGGTTAATGAATGCTGAATGTTTTGCTTATAAGGAAATGGCTAATATTACTATTATTGGGTGAGAAGTGAGCCTTCAAGTCTAAGGACAGCAGCTGTATTCTGATTAAAAGAGGGATGGGCTCTGCCAGGTCTGCTTTGCCCAAACTATGCTACATACAAATATCTAACAAGGTGGCCAGTTAGTTGCTCAAGTGTGCAACAATCCTACAACCAGTCATGGTACTAATGGTGATGATAATTAATACCTAATTTTTTTATAAACCTATGATACTGGATTTTTCACTTTTAATTTTGAGAAACTTATAATTACTACTGTTTTTTTTTCTTAATTTTTATGAACCTATAATTAATACTGGATCTTTTTTTTTTATGAACCTATAATTAAAACTGGATTTTTAAAAAAAATTTATGAACCTATAATTAATATTGGATTTTTTTTTTAATTTTATGAACCTATAATTAATATTGGATTTCTTAAAATTTTTATAAACCTATAATACTGGATTTTTTTGATTTTTTTAATATTTAGAAATCTATAACATATTTTACATTGAGAAATAGTTACATCTTTTCCTTCTTTATGTGCCATGCTCCTTCATAAAGTAAGCGATCATAGCCCTCCACATCTTCCTGTCTGTTGTAGCTCTTAATAATTTTTTTCTTTTTGCTATTTCTCCCAAACCCTGATCTACCATCCATTAACTCAATCCCATCAATTTCCTCTGTTCCTCAATCTGTCCTGTGAGGTTCAGACTTTCCAAGCTCTCCTTCGTCATTATGTGCCCTAGAAATTTCAACTGTCTCTTCCTGATATTAAGTATAAGTTTCCTTTTGTTTCCATTTTCTCTAGAACTTTCTCGTTGCTCACATGTTCAGGCCATGGTATCTTTAGCATCTTTCTGTCTCTCCATCTTTTCCTATAAGTGCCAAAAGTTAGAGCTCAAACCCAGGTAAAAGGCAGGATTTAAAATGTTAATTTGAAAATTAAGTATGGCCTCCCCCACTTAGCATGGGACAGTTATCTTAAACAGAAGAACAGTGTGTGACCTTCTCCCTTAATAAATATCAAGAAACAAAAACAATAATACAAAATACAATGAAAAATAAAATAAAAAGTTAAAATTGAAATCAGTTTATTTCTCAAAAAAATATATTCCATTCCCAAATTGTAATAAAAACAAAAACCCCCATCCAATATTAAATACTGTAACAGTGAAATAACAATGCCTAAGGACAACTCAAAATGAGAGCCAAAGCATGTTTAAAAAAAATGGAAAAAGGAAATTTTTTTATCTTTCCTGCACCTCTGGAAATTCTTATTGTAGCTTTTTTGTAGAAAAAATTTGAGAATAGAGGCAAAAAAATGAATTAAATTGTTTGGAAACTGTTCTCAAAGAAATATCAAAGAGATGAGGTAACATGTCTCACAGCAGCTATTTTCTGTTGTCTTATTTAAAATTCAAGAATTATTCTAAAAGACTGTCTGCTTTTGAAAAAAATCTTAAAATACAGACTCATATTAGTCTGAATTTTTTTGCATTTTTTTTTTCTTGATATGGTCATAAAATATATAAAATTTCTTTGTAGCGTTTATCACACATTTCTGCCACTGCCTTCTCCAGCCTTCCTCTGGTATCTTCCACATTTTCTTTATCCAATCTAACACCTTATTGATATTCTTTGCTTTCTGTCACTTCCAGTGTTGTTCCTTGAAATTTCTGAAATTATAGCTGACAATTTCTTTTCCTTGGGTGGTTGCTTTGATTAAATGCAGTCCTGACTGCTTGCAAAAATAAAGGGTTTCATTCAAAATTCCTTAAATGTTAAGCAAAGGCAAAAAATACAGGATGTAGACTGGAGAGAACCACCACCAAAATATGATAAAAACAACGAAGATGAGGATACTAGTTTGAAAAACAAAATTCATATGACACATCTTCATCTGAAAATTTACAAACATTCCTTCAAAGACAGAAAGAATTAGTGAAATAAAATACAAGCTCAAGAACAACTATTTTTTCCTTGTCTATTATTCACAAAATTCCAACTATTTCCCCAAAACTTTATGTGCATTTTTACATAAGTTAGATATCTTATTGATTCAAGACAAATTGAGGTGACAGCTGGTCATATAAGATAGTTATGAGAGTTTTTTTCTTTATGCACACTTATGTCATGGCATACCAGTGACAAGATATCTCTGAAGCAATGAGAGAAGTGCGTTCATGTATTTTCCAAAGAGTAGTTGAATGAAGTGAATAGAAAGAACTTCAGTCGTAATTTGAACAATAGGGAATTCCACATTTCTAGGCCGATAGCCTTCAGGCTAACTCATACCACCATTTGAAATGCGAACAATCTTAAGACATTAAAATCAAAAGCACAAGCCTATGTCATAAGAAACATAAAAAAAATGTCAATAAGGCAAAGCCAATAATAAGATTTGAACCAACAACACAGAAATCAACAGTTGACTAATCTCACAAGTCACATTGAATCTAAAAACTCAAACACATTTGCTGTCAGTTCAATATCTCCAAAAAAAAAAAAAAAAAAAAAAAAAAATTAACGTTCAATAACTGAAAAAAAAATAAATAAAATTAAAAAATAAATAAAATTAAAAAGTATAGTAGATCATATGTTAATCAGGGCTGATCATGGTTCCCTGATAATCAGATCCCTTGCACAAATGGTAATCTAGAATAAGTCGAATCTGGAGAAGTGCTTTACCATTTCTATAGAATTGGTATGAAATTAGACTCTTTATACCAAATCTTTTACCAAAGTAAATTTTAAAATCCATAGTAACAGAAACCAGAATAAAATAGTTCAGATTTTCAACTGCAATTATATTTTTAATTTTTAGAATTTCACTATCATTATTTTATTACAACAGGATTTTATTGTACTATTAAAGGGATTTTTACTATTACTACTTTATTAATTTAGTGTTTTTTTTTTTGTTAATCTTAACACATTTTGTTGATAGATACACTTTATACTTACTATAAGTCAATTACAAGTTTTTACTCCAATTTACTGTTGTTTTTTTTTTTTATTGCAACATTCTGGCTACATCCATTTCATTGGTAGAGCAAAAATTCACAAAATCAGAATTAAAAAAAAAAAAAATTTCCCAACAATATTTGATCTCATACTGTATAACTTAACCAATTAAACAATAGAAGTTTTGTTGACTAAATTTTTAATCATTCTGTTGACCCTTTCTCTACAATTTGTTATGCCATTAGTAAGATATTTGGATTAATTTTTTAATTTTCTGATGAATCAATTTCATCATTTTATTATGTTTCCCTATATTTTAATATAGTTGTTTTTTATCACAATAATCTGGCTTGCTATACAACTCAACCAAGTTTACTTTACCATATGAAAAGTGTATCTACCCAAAGTGTTGGTATAAGAATAATAATAATGAGTAAAACTAGAAATAAAATAATAATAATAACGATGGATGTATCTCCACAAAGATTTGGGTAGAAAAAGCAACAATAAGAAGCAAAACTAATAATAAATTGACACTGGTTGATCTTTAATCTGGCAACCTTAGAACATGGCTATTTCCAAAACAGAAATTCAGATGAGATATATATATATATAAAAATACGAGCATAAACTTCAGGCCATGAATATTGCATTTAATCAGACAGTCAGCACGGGATATTGACATCAATGTCCACCTCTATATTTACATATGCTCTATCCCTGAAATTGAGCACTTTAACCCATAAATATAGCAGACATTATATTATATATATATATATATATATATATATATATATATATATATATATATATATATATTCAGTTATATTGTTGGCCCTGAAATTTGTTTGTTATATCAAGTAAATTTTTTTTACTCAAAAAAGCAAACAAACTTTTTGGGCCAACTATATATATATATATATATATATATATATATATATATATATATATATATATCTGTAATTATTATTTCTCCGAGTCATATATATTTGCCAATTTCATCCCACTTTTTAGAATTTTTTTTTTTTTTCAATTAATTTTTGTCAAATATTTTTTTATGAAATTTTACTTACTTTTATTTTTTAAATTACATTTTTCTAATTTTTGGCTCCAAGAAAGTTTTTTCTAATATCTTGTATTTTATACACGAGTCACTTTAATAATTCAAAAATCTACTGAATTAATTTTGTCATCTTATTATTATTATACCATAAATTTTAGTAGACTATCAATTTTTAATGTTTTTCTTATTTAATCAAGAAAATAGAAAATGATTTGAAACTTTTTTTTTTTTTTTTTTTACTAATATTCACCTAATACAAGGCCCAAGAGCCACTTAAGGTAGAGGGTTAGTGTGTGGAGTTATATTAGTGTAGGAAAGGACCAGTGTAAGGTGTATAGAGCTGAAGTAGACTATAGAAGCAAGCGGGAACTCTAAACAGGAAAGAGATAAACCTCTACTTCTGTTTTAAAAGACCAAGGAGGAGTGTAAACTGGACAATAGTTGGAACCTATCTACTCCTATTGGTGGAGGAGAGGAAAAAAATTAAAATGAAATAAAATCTATCTCAGTCTGTTCAAAGAATTGGCAGCAGATTTCAGATTAGAGATAAACAATCTATATACCATGATCATATTCCTGACTTATGCACATCATCTTGTTACCCCAGCTCCTGGTTCTGTTTTGTTCCAAACCAAACATTGGTATATATGTTTTTGTTGCATTAAAATTTGGTTATTTTTTAACTTAATTTAACATCATTTAATTCTTAATGTTCCTATTTCTTTATGTGTTTTAAAGAGTTTTTGTGCCTTTTTATTAGATTCCAAAATGCTTTAATACAAATTAATATAACAATATAACCTTTGGTACTTTGATCCCAAATTAGTATCCTTGATGACTTTTAAAAATGTATTCTTTATTGATTTGAAGCCAAATATAAATTTATGTACTGAAATGGGTATTTACCATATGTCAAAACCTTTTCCGGTTCTTATCTGACCAGTTGTCCACTCATGAATATATGATCTGACCTACAAAGGTAAGAAGTTATGAAATCTGTGATTAAACTACTGAAGCATTGTCATATTCATTAAGCTAATGGTTCCCAAATGCTGCAGCAGAAGAGGATAGCAGGTGAGACGGAATGATTGAAAGACAAAGCTTTAGAAACAATTTCAAAAATTCATATGCCAAATATGATTTCAAAATTAAAATTATTATGGATTACTTGTAATTGCATGCATGAGTTCCAATATAGTTATAAATAATTATTGATAGATTTTATCATTATAATATTTTTGCATCATATCAAGTATTAAGAATATAGTAACTAGAGTCCACAAATTGAAGGACAGAGTTATCAATGATAATGTTCTGACTTCAAATCCGCATTTATTTCCCTTTCACACTCTCAGAGTATTTATTTTTATTTTTAAATGTACTTTTTGTCAGATAAAATTTGATGAGACACAAGCAAATTTTAATTCCAAAAACGCAGCCCAGAGAAAAAGTTTGGGACCCACTGCAACATAATCCTCTACCTTGAGTGGCTTCTGGACCTTGTACAGGGTGAACCTTCCTACTGCACTAAGCGCTAAGATTTTTTTACCTCCTTAACTTATTCAAATTGAACCTAAAAAGACACCATAAAATAATGGTCAGCAAGTTAGTCTTGTTGACATTTTATTACTGAAGGGAATTTAGTCCTCATTGGGTGCCCCAACATTTATGGCATTGTACTAATCTTAAATATTCTGGTCATTTTGCCATAGAGTGGTTACCAAACCAGTTTTGTCGATTATTATTATTATGGAGTGGGGAGTTCTTTCATTAATAAATGCACTATACTTGTACCCTTATCCCAAACTAAGCTAAGTTTAGTATACAGCAAAACATTATGTAAAATTTAAAAAAAAAAAATCTTTTAGAAGGAAAGAGTTGACAATATTCTGAGCTTGTTACATCACAAAATAGAAAGCACTCAAAGAAATACATATCTCAAGCACTGTCATTAAAAATTGAATGAAAAATCTGTTCAGACATATATGATGCAGAGAAAATAACGGTGTAGGTTTTTTTTTGTTTTTTTTTTCCATTTCACCCCAAGTAAGGTGATAATGTCACTAAGACACAAGGGGTTAACTGGGAGTGAAAGAGAACAAGAAGACTTTAGACAGAACTGGAAGCCAAATCCTAAACAGGAAACAAGGAATAAACCTCTACTCCCATTCAGTAGATAGAAAGGAGTGTGAACTGGGGAATAGGCAAACCTATTGTTGTCTTCCTATATGAAATATCTGTCAATTACAAGTAAATTTTATAAATCCGCTCCTAAATGTAATGAATTGTCTCTTGATCTATGGACTACCCATCATCAAAAAGTCCTTAAAATTTATTGAGAACTTTCAGAGACAATGTGTGGGATTGACTAGGTAACCTCTGTTCAACTTTGGTAGCAAAAAAAAAGAAAAAAGTATGTAAATTATTTTGTGACACTAAAAATGTGACAATCTACTTGTAAAATATAAAATTATATTTTCCAGTAAAATGATGGTATCTAGTTTAGCATAATTTTAGATAAAATAGTTTATTACATGTATGGAAACACATACATTGAAACAATTAAGTTCTAGTGAAATTCTTTTAATGCCTCCTTTGAAACACAACATTCATTTGGAAAAAGCTATACACAAAAGCACCGATGACTAAATTGACTGCTTTGTCTCTTTTTAACAGGTAATCGACCCATTGTTATTCTGAAATATTGATAATATTGATAATGCAATATTCATTTGCAAAAAAAAAAAAAAATTATTCTTACAATCCAAAATATGTTTAAGCTTTAATAAAAAAAAAATGATATTGAAATAAAAATGTTCAATGTTTATATTTAAATAATAATAACCAAAGTGTTAAAAAAAAAAAAAAAATGAAAATCTCAAAGTGTGTGTGTCCGATATTTTTCTGTATCAACAAGAGAGTCCACTACACAGAAATAGGTCCATCTGTAAGTATTGAACTATTCTGATAAAGTAGTAGAAATGGAAATTTATATATATATATATATATATATATATATATATATAAAACACTTAACAAATATTTATTTAAGTTTTAAATTATTTTGAATTTTCAGATAAACAGTTTGTAATTTCATTCTATGTCCCAAAAATTTAAATATTAACATATATATATATTTTTTTTTTTTTTACTGTTATATGCTAATTACTAATATTTTGTATTTACTATACTCTTATAAACTATGTACATAATTCTTTTCAATGGTTCATTTAAAAAGCATTGCAAAATGACAAGATATGAAACGGGCTTTTATTCTAACATTTTTTCATTATTATGAAAGGATTTAATATTCAATTGAGACCCTTTGCTGCTCTCAATGATTGGTTTGCTTTTTATGGTTTATCGCCCCTTTGTGGGTTATTTAAAGTCAAAATATATTTTGGATTGTAATACCTTCATCTTTTTAGGGTGATTGAATATTGCATTAACAATTTATTTTTTTGAGAATTATTTTTCTAGATACAAGTTCTACTATTTAACCCTTAGCTGCAGGGAGAAGAGATGCATTCATACATGCAGAGAACTTGGGAAAAGTAAGTGAATTTACCGCACCCAACTGGAATTCTCCAATTTTTAAGTCCAAGCCACTATCCATTACACAACCCACACATTCGCTGCTCGGAACAAACGTAATATCTGTACATCTGAGTGGGAAGAAACACCCTAGATTTTATAACTTATTAAGATTATTATAACTAATTAAGTTTAATTTCATTTGATTTTCTGTTGCTCAAAACTCTGCTTAATCATCTAAGTAAATATTCAACCTGCATTTATATTACTCGATGAAGTAAATGTTTAGTTTCTACAGCATAAATGATAACAGGAGAGACAAAAAATTAAAAAAAAAAACTGAGTCTAAACAAAAAAATATCAACATTGAAAATTACAATAAAAAAAATTTTTTTTTTAATTAAAAAAAAAAAAAAAAAAATTGTAAAATTTATTTGAAAATTAACCAATTTTTCATTCTTCATACAAAATTGTTGGTTTGACATTTAATTTAGAAAGCCTGCCATAATTATTTAAAAACAGAAAAAGGAATCCATTAAATTTTGAATTCTAATCATTAAGTTCCCAGAGATGTAGGAACACATACCCCAAAGAAATGACAAACGGACAGTCTTGTTTGCAACACAAAAATTCTTTGCAAACTGTCATTATCCATGTGTTAAGAAAATGTTTTGTCAATGCAAAAGAAAACATTTTGAAACTACCAGGCCAATATTGATGTCGGAGTGACAGAACAGACTTGAAGCATTGGTAATGATTTCCATTTTTTTTTTAAATTGGAAAAAAAATCCCAGAAACAAAAATTACAATTATTGGTAATCTAGCAAATAGTGATTTTTGCGTTTTTGTATCATGAGGACAACATTCAAAGATTTAAACCTATTTCAGACTGAATGTTTTACATAAGGTGTGACATGAAAGAAACAAAATTGAGTTGCTTCAGACTAATTAAATTCTGGAAGCGATCAATATTTTAATGCTATTCATGTTTGTTCTATGAACTTATTAGTATTCTTTTCTCCAGGGGGGTTTCTAACTCATCTGAAGTGGACAATATAGTGCTAGGAGTCTTGAGCAAAGGACCTACATCAAGTGCTTGGCTAAATGAGAGAAAAGTCCAAGAGAGATCCTAGACATGTTAATAGAAGTTTATGGAGAGCATCCAATCCCAGAAACTCTGGAACATCTGTACTCATTAATGTAAAATTCTATAATCAGGAACATAATTAGCATCAGCAATAGGACAGGTTGATTTTTTTTTTTTAACATCAGCATAGCACCCAGCAGTGTGAAAGCTAGGGTATAATGTGATAAGTACTGATACAAAAAAAAAAAAAAAAAATTAAGATTCATAGCTTTTACCAATTTTTGAGCATTTAGTTTTAAAGATCATCTGAAAAAAATATACAGAAATACTGCAGGTTTTTGCTTACAAACTGATTTCAAAATTTTACTATTTCAAGAATAAATCCAAATAAAGTTGATATCTTTTGTATTATATACATATATATATAATATATATTATTATACATTAGATACATTAAATGGAAAATATATTCAAACCAGAATTCTAATTATGAATCAACTCATGCAAAATATGCAATTTTTTTTTAATGTATTCGGTAAATAAAAACTGTAAAAAATGTAAAAGATTACAAAAATGTCTATTCAATGAATGAGATTTGTTAAATCATTTGTTATAGCCTAATTAATAAAAACAAAAAAAAAAGATAAGTGTATATACTACCATAATATTGCCGACACAATTTTTCAGACAAAATGTTTTAAATTTACATTCTTTATTGAAAATCACACTAAAACTACTGTACTGTATAACATCATAATATAACTAAATTGTTCAGTATAATTTCCCTTTAAATGTCTTATTTGATGGCACAATAATTTAGTAATAATATGCTTGTCATGCATCTTGTCCATATAAAATTTGGAAAGCTATTATAAATTTTATAAGGCTGTGCATTGATCACCAGAATGAAATTCTGATGCTACAATTTTGAATGTAAATTTAATCTTTTAAACTCATTTCCTCAACAAACAATAACAATTTGGAAAAAATATTTTGTCATTATTTTGCATGTCAAACTAACTTTCAAATTGAGTGCAATACAACAGTTCCAAAAATCAACCTCTGCTCTAATGCACAAAATGGCAAGTTAAAATTTATATATATATATATCATTTATCGTTTTTAATATATTTTCAAATCCATTTTTTGATTTTTCTCAAAATACATATTCAGATATATATTCCCATTCATACAGATACTTGTCAGTTCTTTTTTTTCTCTGAGAAAATGCTTTTTAGTAGAAGCCAGATATTTTTTTATTGTTTGAGTATGAAAAAAAAAAAAAAAAAAAAAAAGCCTTTTCTGAAAGGTATTTTTTTTTTTTCTTTCAGTTCATTTTAGGACATCTACAAATACATCCATCAGAAGAACTTTTGGATGCTAAGGTCCTATTGCAGCAACAATCTTTACAAGTTCTTTGTTCTGAAATTAATTTGTTTTCTTTCAAAAGGTTCTAACAAATTTCCTACTTTCATTTTTGCACATATGAATTACGGCCCCATTTCTAGACTTTTAGCCCCACTAAATCTGGCACCATATGACTTCTGGCTTTCAGCAACTGAAAAATATTCTCAAAGGGAGATCTTTTTGAACATGTGAAAGACATCAAAACACATGGGATTAGTTTCCTGAAAGTCATCAACAAGGATTTTTGAAAGGTGCTTCAACTTATGGAGGAAAAGAATGCTTTAATTATGCGGGAGGGGAATTTTGTTCATTCAAAAAACAGGGGATATTGAGGGTTTTGTTTCTTTTTCTTGCCACACCTTCTAGATATATGTACACAGGATAATGATATATAAATTTTTATATATCAAGAACAATTTGAGGGGAAAGATGTATGAGGTATTTCATCCTCTTGGACTTCATTGAAGTAAATTTGTTTATTTTGATACAACTACACATGCACACAAACCAGAGATGCTGGGAAAGTTAAATTTAAAAAAATATTTTTTAATGAGACTAACCACAATTTTAATATAAAAAATGCTACTCTAATTAAAAAAGGAAAAACTAAAACAAAAATGTTTACAAAATACTTTAATCGCTAGATCATCAACAGTAAATTTGCATCCAGCTTCTTACATTTTATCGTTCTTGGCAGAACTTCTATTATGACAATGTGGGATATTTAATAACAAAAGTGATGAAAACAAAAATAATCTATATGAAATCAACTTGATTATATACCAAAAACACATAAAAAAAAAAACATTTTAAATTTAAAATTCCCACCATCTCCCCTTCATGGGCATGTGTAGTTGGTTTGTTGTGTTTTACAGCATATCAACTTCAATGGGTTATTTAATGCCGACAATTTTTTTTTTCCTGGTAATAGTTTGTTTTGTCAAAAATCTATTTCTAGTAATATTTTTTCTTCAAAAATTTATAGCTTGGAATATTTTTTTTTCAAAAATGTATTGCTGGTAAAAGTTTTTTTTCTTCAAGAATTTATTTCTGATAATACTTTTTTTACAAAGTATTTTTGGTATTAAAACCTATTTTTACACTTTTATAATGCTTTTTACCTCAGTTTTGCCCATAGCTGGGACCCTAACAGGTGCTACTACACCAGGTCAGGGTGGACCTGGGAACACACTGGACGTGGATGTAGTTTATCGTCATACCCAGGATGGTGTGCATGTGTAGTCCTGAACATAAACTAAAGGACAAAAAATGTCACATGAAAACTTCTCACTTTGTCATACATCTCTCCCCAAAAATGTATGTACATAAATATAAAAAAGAAAAAAAAATACATTCATATTTCACTGGTTAATACTTATACACTTGGATAATGCAAAATGTATAAAATATAAACAGACTGACCACAAAAAGCATAAAGTACAAAATATTTCAAGATCTGAGTTGAAAAGCCATTGGTTTTAAGTTAAACTTTGTTAAAAATTTTTTACCCACATTTTTGTTGGCAAGGGCTTTTTTTTTTGTTGTTGCTTTTTGTCTTGGCTCATTCAGCTGTCGTATTCTGAAACATTCAGTCACTATATCCTTAAACCTTCAAGTTAAATAGCAAGAATTCCAAACAAAAAAGTATCTTTGAACAAATTAGCACATGCACAATGGCTAACACCCTTGCCAGTGAATCAGCAAAAGGTAGTTTCAAACATTAAAAAGAGGAGGAGGAAATCTTAGTTCCACAATATCCAGGGGCATACAAAATACGACATAAGATCTTTCTTTTGGATTTGAGCAGATGCCAAAAAAATACTTTTGGTTATATTATTTGTTCATCATGAAAGCATACTCCTGACATTACTCGATTTGGTACAATGGAGATATGAATCCCTAAATCACTATACTGGTTGATCATCTTCCTAAAAAGCAGAAGCAAGGTAATACAAAATATTACAGCTTTTTGGAGTAGATGCAAAAAAAAGTTTCTTTTTGCTACAAACAGCAGCATCTATGTCCAACATTATCCTTCACAGTGCAAGAAGGTATATGTTTAGGGAACAGATTCCTAGTTATCAGGTTACTATTAATTTTTTGGTCACCTGCCCAAATTAAGTAAAGAGTAGAATTAAAAGGAAAGAAACCTGGCTGGGTGTCAGCAGTTTATATGGTACATATGTTGCAACATGGTATAGCAAGCTTCTGTGGTATAGGATATGAGTCTAAATATTTAAAACTGATTTTGTTGTGAATTTTAGGAATTTAACTTGAAAGTCAAAGAATATCTTAGTCAAAAGTTTTGGAATAAAAAAAAAAAATAAATAAAAAAGGAAGTAAAAAAAATTTTGAACATATTTTAGCCAGTAGTAGTAACTTGAAGCAAATTCAAATCTAATAAACAATTATTTTAGAGTCAATAAGACAAGTTTCTAATTCAGACATTAAAGGATTCAGCTGACAACATCCAGATAAGTTGATACAGTTTGAAAAGATACACCTTTCTTAAATTTATAGAACAATCAACTTATCTGATCCAACTAAACTTTATATAAGGAACACTGTCCACCAGTAGAATCAGAGTTGAGTCTGTTCACTTTACATATGTAGGTAATTGAATAAAAAAAATAGAAAAAATCCTGTGTTACTCATTTCATCCTTCGAAAGGACTTTTTCAGACCAAGTAATGTTTTTATTGATGGAATTGTTTATATTTAGGGAGAGGGAACAAAATACAACAAATGTCAGTTATAATTCTATATTGAGAAAATTCTGAAGATACAGGGATGCTTAACTTTAAAAAATTTGGAGGTCCAATGTTTCTAGATGTACAGATTAATTTACTTCAGTTTTCTACTGCTTTTGTTTTTATTGATATCCTTTTTAAATATCCCACATACTATGGAAACTCAGAAATTAGTGCATTTTCTATACACATTTGCTTTTACAGAATAGAATGTAAAAAAATGTAACAAGAAATACATACATAAAACATCTAGAAATTGAAATAAAAGAATATATATACACTACAGTTCAAAAGTTTGAAGCTACCACCAAAATTAGCATGGGATGAACTTGACAGAAGTGTGAAAAAAAAAAAAAAAAAAAAACAGGAAAAAGAGCTCTTAGAGTCATTGAATAGAATCAATTACTTTGACAAACTTTTGCAACAAATGCCCAAAATTTGTTCTGCAATAATCAAGGCAAGGAAGATATTTTGATGAGAACAAAATTTAATCATAAAATGATTTTTTTCATTTTGTCATAAAATTTCTAATAAAAAAATCATGTATCACTTTTTTTAACCATGTATAAAAATTTTCTCTTATTTTAAGTACAAAACAACTAATTTTGGGGCAAATTTAAAATCTTACCAGGAATGGCCTCAAACTTTTGAACATAGTGTACATATATATATATATATATATATATATGAAAGAAAAATACAGAAAAAAAACAAAATTCTGAATATGCATTATTAATGTTAAAATAAAATCGACGTCGGATGTTTTCGGTCTATTTAAGACCATCTTCATGGACATTTTCATTTAAACATAATTAACATTAAAACTTATAACAATTTAACACAAAAGACCATGGACATAAGAGCCCAACTAATTCAGACAGATAACTGAAATTTTATACAGATCAGCGTTCTGTTTAAACATGATCAACGTAGTCGTCTCGTAGGCGATGTTGTTAAGACGATTCGAAGATGATTTCCAAAATTAAAATATCAAAAAGTCGAATGAAAAATTTTTAAACAATTAAAGAAATCTCTTCCATTGATGTTGGAATATGTAGTGATCAAATTGGTTCTTATATCTTCAACAAGCTTGAAAGTCTTTCCCGTTACAATGCAAATCCAAAATTATAACGTGGAAGATTTCAAGCTTGGACGAGGGAATCTATTGATCAAGTAAAGAATGGAATTTTTATCGAACTGTTTTTTAGAACTGTTCCATCGTTTTTTAAAATCACTTTTGGATTTGCATTGTAACGGGAAAAACTTTCAAGCTTGTTGAAGATATAAGAACCAATTTGATCACTACGTATTCCAACATCAACGGAAGAGATTTCTTTAATTGTTTATAAAAATTTTTCATTCGACTTTTGATATTTTAATTTTGGAAATCATCTTCAAATACATCTTAACAACATCGCCCATTTAGACTACTACGTGATCATATTTAAACAGAACGCTGATCTGTATAAAATTTCAGTTATCTGTCTGAATTAGTTGGGCTCTTATGTCCATCGTCTTTTTGTGTTAAATTGTTATAAGTTTTAATGTTAATTATGTTTAAATGAAAATGTCCATGAAGATGGTCTTAAATAGACCCAAACGTCCGACAATTTTATTTTAACATTAATAATGCATATTCAGAATTTTGTTTTTTCTGTATTTTTCTTTCATACTGTCGGATTTATATCCATATATTTGCTTATATATATATATATATATATATATATATATATATTAGTAACACTAATAAACACAGGTTTTGAACTCATGAAAAAAAATTCCTTTAGACCAACTAGAAAATCCAAAGAAATGTAACATCAAACAAACTCTAGCATATGTCTCAACATACAACAAGAACAATCCTGAACTATTTACAGAAATTACAAAAAAATCTAGACCTACTTAGCAAGAATGACAAACTGAAAATATACTTAAAACAACCAAAATAATTAAAAGCAAACACCAATCTAAAAACCTGAAACACATTAACCTCATCCAAATTTAACCAATACACAATACAGGAAGTCACAAAATGCAACAAAAAAAGATTTGGGGTTTGTGACATCATTATAGAAGGAAACTCCTGCACTTTTGAAAACCCCAAAATGACATTCACAATAAATAAAAATTTAAACTGCAACTCCAAAAATGTGATTTATGCACAAAATGCAGAACATCATATATAAGGTATTAGGCAACAACTAAACAACAGAGTTTCCCTCTATACATGCTAACAAAAACACACATAGTACAAAAAATGGAAATAGATCTAAGAACACACAGGGGTCATTAAAAGATAAGAATACGGATATCTTTCCTCACCCTTTCTTGGACCAATCTTAATTGTTTTATTACCCTTCAAACAGAAGAACTTTTTCACTGCCAGTTCAAGGAAGACATTTGTGTCATTACCACAGAAAAAAGGAGAATGTTTAACATCGAAAAACAAAGAAATTAATCCATTTTAATAATATGTGGAAATATCCACACTTTGCCTGAAGAAGGTCACAAGACCCAAAACTCGTGTTGTAAAATTATGGAAAATAAAGCATAATTTATATATTTTTTAAAAAAATCCATATTACAACCAAAAAACATTTGTGGTTTCACTCTTCTTTTTAATATATACACTTTTCTCTTGTTGGAACAACTATAAATTCTTCCCTATATATATATATATATATATATATATAAAAAGACATTTTTATGTTTATACATTCTTTTTATAGATACAGATATTTAAGTAAATCCTCTGTTTATAATAAACAGTATTAAACAACATTTACTGGCCTGAATGTCCAAGAAATTTTCACAGAAAATATTCGTCCTCCGACAGGATTCGAACTTGTATCCTATACGGAACCGTCATTTAGCTTGAAGGGCCTTTACTGATTTGGCCACAAAGGCGCGTTCGGTTAGCAAGGTCAAATTTATATATATTTTAATCATTTCACCCCAAGCAACGTAGAAATGCCAATAGTACACAGGGGTTTACAAGGAGTAAAAGTGAGAGAAAAGACTGAGTATGGTGGGGTACTGAGGAAAGGATGAAAGATGAACGCAATTCAAGAAGATGGCAATTGACATTGCATTTAAATTTTTGAAGATTGTAGTTATCAGGGAAGCAAATAAAATGGAAAGGAGTTCCATGAGTGTAAAGTGCAAGAAAAGAAACTGTTGGAGTAGAAGTGGCATTTAGTTATTTTGACAGTAAAAGGATGGGACACTAGATGCCAATCTAGTAGCATGTTAAGTTCATGTAGTCGGGGCACCTGGGAAAAAAAGCTCATTAGAGCAGTTGCCATGAAAATCTTTGTGGAAAAGACAGAGGGAAGAAGCCACACCACATCACGTCGGTGAGAAACTGAAGGAATTCAATACATTAGTTGTTTCTTGATTTAATGAATGCAGCTTTAATTAAGAATAATTTAGTAAGACAAAAGTGTATAGAAAGTGCAGTAATTTCTGAGTCTTCCATGGAAGATTTATCTCCAGGATCCTACAACATATCACCTTTCTTAACAAAGCTACTGCTATTTTAATGTGGGATTTTGAAAAACAATACCGATAAAAAGTTGAACAAGGTCTAGATAACATGAAATGCCAAAATTTTTAAATTTATAGCTAAGTGTCCCTGTATCTTCTTTCCCTAATGTAGAATTGTAATCAATATATTTCATTCCCTCCCCTATATATATATATATGATTCCATTGACAAAAACATTAATCTCAAGTCCTTTCAAAGGATGAAATACATAAGTCTTTTTTTCTATTTTCTCATTCAATTACCCACTATTAGTCTGATATATATAGAGCTTGTATATCATATTCTCCCATATATATATATATATATATATATATATATATATATATATATATATATATATATATATATATATATATATATGGGAGAGTGATGATTAGTGGATAATTGAGTAATGCCAAGGTTTGTTTTCACACAGGCAAAAGTTAGAATTTTTAATACAGGTCTCCAAGTGAAACAGATTCTCTCCACTAAAAAGATTTGTACCACACAATCTTCCTGCTCTCAATTTTTCTTCATCTGGCCTTGTGCCATATTAAGCTTAGTACATGTATTTTGTGACTAACCTTGAAATCAACAAAATTGCCAAAATCACAAGCATAATAGCCATACTTAACAAGATACACTTAAACTGGGCATGTGACAGATGGAAGATTGTCAACTACCAAAGGGCCCTTTTGCTGAAATGGGTAAAGACCAGTGAGGGAGATGATGTGCAAAGATTTCTTAAAAAAGAATTTCACTTCCGGTGGTAATGATTACCAACAATGGATAATACAGGTACCTGACATAATACAGGTACCTGACAAGTACCTGACAAAATACAGGTACCTGACAAGAAAACAGTCTGCAAGACCTAAATTGTGAAAACAAAAAACAAAACTGCAGAGCCATAGTTGAAGAGAAAGGATGAAGTTGTAAAATTTCATTATGAATTCTAAATTCTACTCCTTAAACCTTTCTACAATTGCATGTTTATCTTGTATTAGTCTCATCAGGCATCAACAAGCCTACACCAGGAGTGAAACACCTCGCCACCAGCTACAATATACCAAAGTCAATGATAAAGATTAGCGACTAACATGAATAAAAAAAATTAAAAACACCTTTAATCTGGGGCTTCAAAGAGACCTAACATTTTAGCTTTGAACTGATTGCAATTTAAAGACCCAAGTAGACAAACATTCAAAGTTAATTCAGTTGATCTGTTCTTCACAAGGAAGTCATCCTTCAACATATTGTTTTTTGTTTTTTTTAATAATTTCTCCATAAATCTCTTTTCAAGGGCTGCCATTTTCAGTTACAGGATTTGAGAGCAGAGGGGTGTGTGTGTGTCCTGAACAGAAATCGCCAATATTTCTGTTCAGGACACGCAAGCTGCAGTTTAAAAACAAAATATATAGATATGGTGAGGGGAAAGATGGGGAGTGGCAAGGTATGTGCAACAGAAGAATGGGTAGGCACAAAAAGGACCACCTATGAAAATACATAAGCGATTTAGATATCAAAAAGAAAAAACAAAAAGTCAGCAGGGAACATAACCAGAGGCAAATGTCTGTGGCGAAAGATTTAATGGCTAAATTCTAAAAAAAAAGAAAAGAAAAAAAAAAAAAAAAAAATGGACCAAAGACAGTTTGTTCAAAAGAATTTCTTTTTTAGAAATATTTTTTGAACAAACAATCTAAAGATATCTTGAATCCATGAATCCAAGAATAATAGTCACTTAATTTTGATTAAATTGACTAATTTGTTTTTATGAATACAACTTTTATTGACAACATTAACCAAGATTTATTATATCTGATATCAGATTTTAAACATGGTCTCTTAGTTTCTCAGTAATATTCTACCAAGCAAGACATCACTGGTTGTATCTTTCAGTCACCTTTAAAAAGAAACATCAGTTTGACAAGGACGGAACAAGTTATAATCAGGCCATCACAGCTATGCCTTAAAAACTAGCAAGACAAAATATGCAAATTAAAAAGAAAAAAATGATAATGGCATTTTCTCTTTACCTGGACTGATATTCAAGATATGTTTTTTTAATTCTTTTAATGACAAATTTTTTGAGCTTTTTGTAAACAAAGCAGAAACATTCATAAAAATAATATTTAAAGAAATAAAATAATACTGATGATAAAATGCATAAAAGAAAACATTTAACACTAAACATGTAGTTATTTTACTACATGTTGGAAATCAACCTTTAACATGGAGCAAGTGTAACTGATTTTAAGTTAGACGGTTAACAAGCTGCTAGAAAAAGATTATTCCATGATGTAATCTTTAAATCTGTTTCCAGTTTGTTTTTTTAATGAAAAACTATCCATGTGTGGTTTTCATATTTGCTTCCTATGATTCAAAAAAAGCTCCTGTCATTGATGTTTTTTGTTTTTATTTTTTTTTTTCATAAGTACCGATTTGAAATATGAGACCATAGACATCTTAGTATACATTCAAGGGGTTGGGGAAGTGAATTTAAATTATTAAATAACATTCTAAGTTTCCAAATCAAATACTTTTGTTAGTTGAATTATTTTTATCAGCAACATTTAAAAAAATGATTATTCTTTGAAAAAAGAAATTATTGTCTATGTGGCCATTGATTGTTAAATTAAGCCACATTTTTGTATAGTTTAAAATATTTAATTGAGTTTCTAAAAGTATAATGGAAACAGGTCCTCCAAGAGTACAAAATTAATAAAGACTTTTACAAAAGGCAGACAACAAAGAATAACCAGAAAGAAATTTAAAAAGGAAAGTGGATCAAGATTAGATAACAATAAGAATAATCAAAATAAAAGATTATCTTTATGAATTGGAAGGATCATTTTCACGCATACATGTAAACTGATCCAAAAGTAATGCCTCCCACAACGTCTGAGACAGTTGAACAGCAGTCTGACAAAATGCCATCAGACACAAAACTGCGTATGAAGTAGAATTGCTCTATGCAGAAAAAATTGCACCTGTTGCCCATTTGCTGGCGTCTTCCAATTTCCGTCCAGTCAGACTGTTGAGAGATGGACTATGCAGTCAATATTTTTCTGACATGTCATCATTCTGTCATAAACGGCTTTGTTCCTCACAGGAGAAAATGCATAACCAATGGTGGTCACTATGTGCAAAAATATTTTGTAGCTGAAAACTTTGCGCCAATGGCCTTATTGTGCTTCATACATATGTTGTTTCCATGAAAATGAATAGGAGGCATTACATTTGGAGCATCCTCATCATTATATAAATATATATATATATATATATATAGCCATATATCGAGAGTAAATATTCATGTATGCTCCTTATATTATATAAAAAGTGTTGACAAAGATATTCTTTCGATATTTTTTTATTTAGTTGACATGTGGTAGAATAATAAAGTTATGGGAACATTTTTGTGTATAAAAAAAAACAAAAAAAAAACACACAAACACTATTCAATATCAAACCCCAACAAAGGCTGCAGAAGGAGCTGAAAATTTTGTAATTTCCCGAAAACTTTATTGTAACCCCCACATGTCAACTAAATAAAAAACATAAAATATATACAAAAAATATCTGTGTCATATAGCGCACAGAGAGTGCTGGTTGTAATAAAACAATGCTCGAGATTTTTATATATATATATATATATATATATATATATATATATATATATATAGCACAGTTTCAACCCACCCTTCATCAGAATACATTGGTAAATATTAAATTGACAGAATAACAATAACAATACTCCTCCTAATAGTTTTTTCTCACAGTGCAAATTCTTATTCTGTCAATTTAATATTTACCAACATATTCTTTTGAGGAAGGTTTGGTTGAAAAGGACCCTTAAAGAAGAAGGTTGCATTTTCATATCTCTATATATGTTCTGTGGTGTCAAACTTCTGTTGTATATATATATATATATATATATACACACACATTAGATTATCTACCCTTGTTTAAGGGAAAAGGAAAGAATAAAAAAGGGGTGCAATGAAAAAAAAATAACAATAAATGCAAATGAGACAAAGTGCCCAAATTCTGGGATGATTAGGGTTACCAGTTGTGTAGGAGCCTATCTCCCAGGAGGGGTGGTTTGGGCCACAGAGCTCTCAGCTGATAATCTATGTGCACATCACATTCAGCAAGTCTTTTTTTTCTGTTTTTATATATAAATCACATATTTCAAATACACCTTAATTAAAGCTTTTAACAGCATTAGTCATCTTTTCAACATTGTAAAAATCAAATATCAAAAGTTTTCTTATTTTGCTTGAAGTTTTTTGGGTTTTTTTTTTATATATATGCTTTATATGATTAAAAGTATTAAGTTCTATAATATATTGTCAGCTACTATTATTTTGTTTAATAGCCTTTAACATTAAAAAGCTAATGTTTCCTTTAAACTTCTTGATGAGGAGACAGTAATTCTGTCAATAGTTTTAAGTAAGGTGTAATTGTAATATGATAGCTGCTATTTTAAAATTTTCATGCATGTGACCAGAAAAAAAAAATGTCATCTATTCAGCCCGAAACCAAATCTGAATCTAGGCCCCTTCACTCTAACAAGGAAGGAGATCAGTGCAGAAGCAATATCTAACAGCAGTCTTTGGTCCCTGCTACACAATACCACCATTGCTGGTACTCTGGGCATCAGCTTTCTTAGCATAGACTGTTTCCCAACGCCGGAGTTTCCAGTGGAACAAGAAATGGTAAAGGTTGCAAAGGCACCCCTCATCAAAAGGGTTGTAAGAGTCGTCCAAATACTTGAGGTAAGTGATTCTATCTCGGGACACAAATTCCCACGTGGTCAGGCCCTGAATGATGAGGTAGGAGTGAAAACTAAGTAATCCAAAAACCACCATCCCCCCAACAATGAGGACAAATAAATCACAGAATAGGAGGGCATTGCTTTCCAACCACTGGATCCATTCTAGTTTGTATACAATAGATTCCCTATATTAAAAAGAAAATGAGAAAATAAATTTCATAAATAAAAATATATATATATATATATATATATATCAAGACAAACAGTACATAGAACAAAGAAGGCACAAAAACAAACATTTGTTAAAAGCAGAAAAGAGAGTACTTAAAAATTCTTAGCCTGACTAAGAACGGATTCTGAAATAAATTTTGATGTTTGGTTAGATTTTTGAAAGTGGGTTAAAAATGAGGAAGTTTCTGCTCTCTCACTATGAATATTTTCATATCATAAAATATTTAAACTAATCTTTTTTTTTATGCAAATCCAGCAGTTCAATGTAATTGAGTAGCCCAACCTAATCCAACCAAATTTTAATTTTGTCAGACCTAGCATCTCAGCTTCAATCACTTTCCCATCACCAAACCATAGCTTCTCTGCACCTTTTCTATAAATACTTTCATGGTAATGGTTCTGATGAACTTTCCTCTGTGGTACCTATACTTTATGAATTTAAGCACAGAACTAGATTAGCAACAATAAGATGTCATTATTTTACAGTTGAAATGACAAAAGATGTAACCATAAGTTCTATGCTAATAGTTTCTTCCATCACAATTCCCACTTGTGGAACGATCTTCCAGCTTATTGCTTCCCAGCCAACTTTGACCTTCAAAAATTTAAATGCACTGTCAATCATTATCTTGTCTTCTTAATTCTTGTTCTTTTATTGTCCTCTCTCCTTAATAGTGTTTTATTTCTTATATCCACTAACACTCAGTAACTCCCATTGCATCTTAGTGTCTTTATTGCCTTGCTTGGGGTAAAATGATTAAAAAAAAAACAACAAAAAAACAATTATAGTTTTAATCACATTCATTCACTGAGTTGTAAACACATGTGACCAGCACCCAGCTTTTCACCAAATAGGCAATGATTACCACAAGTTGTGTCTTGATTGCACCAAAAACTGGGAAAGGAGTGCAACATGTTCACAAGGCAACAAGGATGAAAATTTATGTCATGTCAAGAAATGATAAAATAAAGCCTGTTTCAAAAATTATAAAATAGGTGTTTTTATTCAAGGCTTTGCTTGCTCAGTCCAGATGGGTAAATACACCCTTGTGCAAATTAATTAAAACTACTTCAATTTCCTTTTTTTCACCATACGGTCAGTTTTAGACCCACAGGAGTGACAGGGTGTAATTGATTTCTATTTTTTCTTCAGATTAGGTCATTTGTAGTGTTGTACAGTAATATGAATCTATTTTCAGAGTGTATGATGAAATTTGTTGCATCATCTGTGATTGCATCAGGTTTTTATCACACCCAGACACTATTGTCTCGACTATCGTTTAATTGTCCTACGGCCATTGTCTTCAATGGACATTACTCCAAGGAAGTGTACAAAAATTCTAATGCTACACAAACACACAGGCAAGCTTTACCAGTGAGCAAATCAAAGTACTATAAACTGGCCTGGAAACTCTCCTGATTTAAATCCAATCAAGAATCTGTGGTCAATCTGCAAGAAATGACTTTGTGGAATTCTCATATAAAGTACTAACATGTGCACTGGGTCATGTCTCATAGGAAAAATACAAAAAAAAGAAGTAAATAACAAAAAAAATTACATAAAATAACATTATCATAACATTATTTTTAAATTATTAAGTGAAATGTTTGTAAGTGAAATTATTAAGTGAAATGTTTGTAAGTGAAATTATTAAGTGAAATGTTTGTAAGTGAAATTATTAAGTGAAATGTTTGTAAGCGAAATTATTAAGTGAAATGTTTGTAAGCAAAATTATTAAGTGAAATGTTTGTTTGGATTTGGCTAGAAAGAAATAAGAGAAGATAAAGGTGTTTAACATAAAGCCTCATAAATAATGCACCAAAAAACCAGCAACCTTATTAAAAAAAAAAAAAAAAGAAAAAAAAAAGGGGGTCATCACAGAAAGGTAGTTGAAGTTGCAAATAAATTATTCCATCCAATTGAATGGTGTCGGCCAGTTGAAAAGTGGCATGACCATTATTATTCTTCTTTGGATGTCCTTTGTTCCAATCAGGTCTGTGATTGTGCAGAATAGCAGATTTGCAACCTATGCATGAATGTTTTTTGTTGTTTTTTTTTTAATTGGGAAGGTTACTGTAGAGATATAATTCCAATCTCTCAATCTCAAAGGTCATAATTTCCAATGATATAATGCAATGTTTATGGTCGCAAGAGTTACCAAAAAGAAAATAGTTTGCCACTGATCAACCTTTTGGAAATCCACTCATGGCTCCATTGGAATCAGATTTGTTCATTTCCTAGTCTGGTTGCAAATCAAAGCCAGAGAACCCCATCTGGCTAAATACTAGGGAGAAAATGATTACTCAGTTTATCAAGCCTGAAAATTATTACTTTTCCAGGGAGTATAGTATGGAAGCATACTAGGGTAACATAGAAGCTAATTTTAAAAGTAGTTTTAGGATGGCTGTAAGAATTGAAAATGTTCTTCAGGCTGCTTATTATATATTCTGTCACATTTTTTTTTGTTGACTGAATCAAAAAATTGGTGATCTGAAAATTACTTGGAGGTTACCATCTCTAAAGACAATATAATTAGAATATATGATGCATTCAGGTAATTTTACAGCAATACACACTTAAAGGTTTTAGGTAGTTTTGATCAACATTTCTTTTCATGGTTAACCGTGAGAAATTGTAAATGTAGGACTACCTTACACTCAAGTAAAATAATAACAATAATAATATTTATTAAGAATTTCTTACAGGAAATATCAAGTATTGACACTTATGTATTTAGTTACATAACAAATAAAATAATATAAATTTTGATGCTATATTCGATTTGTTCATTATTTACATTATTCGGACTATTGTCCTCATCTTTGTTGCCATATTTATTATTTATTAAATATGACAACAAAGATGAGGACAATAGTCCAAATAATGTAAATAATGTACATAATACCTCATCTCAGAAATATAGACAGATTTGATATGTTGTTGGGTATTTTTCATTTTCTCCTTTGTTATTGGCAGCATATTAGAATATTTTGGCTTCAGTGCTAAGTTTCCTAAGTCGAATAATCTGGAGCTATTTTGTTTACGTTTTGTTACCTCTCTTTTCCATTGTTTTTAGATTGCTTTTTTCCAGTCATTTTGATGGGCAATAGTAAAATTCTGAAATTTAGAATAATCTTAATCCATTTCAAAAATAAAGCCTCTAAAAAGTAATATTTTAAATTAATATACAACTAAAAATAAAATGCTTTTGACAAAAACCTTAATGATTTTACTATAATTATGTAACAATGATGTAATGATATTCCACAGACAAATTGACGGTTTATGTTACCTCATTGCATGGTTATGAACTATAAACGTAAATTGAGCTTGAAATATTGTGTAATCAGCTCTAATTTTTTGTAAAATACTTGGATAGGATATAATGAATAATTTTCAGTGAAAAAAGGAATTTTCAATTTTTTGTTGAACACATCATATAAATGTAAGGATAAAAACTGCAAGAATGAAGATACTAGTCTGAATGACTTGTGGAATAAGATCTGCTTGTTACTTACCAGGTGATGTAAATGGTCCACAATATCAGAGACGCTATTGAGAGCAGGAACAACCAAAAGAACTTGTGATTTCTCTCACCAACACATGCCTCAAGCCAAGGGCAATGGTGGTCATATTTACGAACACAACGTTTGCAATCTTCACAGTGCTTACTTCTCATGGGTTGCTATTAAAAAAAAAAAATATATATATATATATAAGAATTAGATTTACTCATTCTGATCATTTTATCATAAGTCACAAAACCTGTAATGTATGAGGGTTGTAGAAGCACTACATAACAGCAGTGGATGTGTCTGGGGCAAGAATGCCTGACAAAGGCAATCTCTCTTCAAGCTGGTTTTGAATTTAGAGATTTTCTCTTCTCCTTGACTGGTTGCCCTACCAAGGCAAGATGACCCTGCTATTTTACCCATAGAGATAGATTCATACTTTTCCCCAAAGGAAAAAAGTGAACATAAAGAACTTGGTTGGAATTTGAGTCCACCTGCTGATTTTTTTTCCCCCAAATCACTGTTATTACACAAGCCACACACCCTCTGCCATTATACAGTAGATTGATTAAAAAAAAAAAAAAAAAAAAAAAAAATAATTATTCTTTTCATTGCCTTTTTTTATTGTTCCAAAAGTTTTCAGAACAGTTTACAATCTGGCCTTCTTCAAATGTACAATTCATATGGAAAAATGGCAGTAAGGCTCCTTTTTTATTATTTTTGGTTATTTTTTTTTTTTTAAAGGTAGTGCAGGTTTGCCACACTTTTCTGGTTTGCACAACCCAGAAAAAGAAGAGCCCCTCCCTATTTCCATATAAACTGCCATAGAATTGATTAATCAAAACAAGTTGACTCATCTTTGGATCAAAACAAAAGTGTATAGCATTTTAAAGTGAATTTCAGACATTATTTAGATATTTGTCCAAAGATTTACTTAACTACATATGTGCCATTTTGTTCCAATACCTTTTGGCTTCTTTGAGGCAGCTTCATGATTCCATCCTCCCAGAACTTGGCATCTCACTCAGTGAGAAACTAGTACAAATGATTTTTACAGGCTTCCACAGAATTGAAGTTCTTCCATAAAGAGAATTTTGTAGGGATCGAAATAAGTGGTGCAAGGTCTAGTGAGTACTACGGGTGTAGTAGGACATCCCAGTGAAAGTGTACCAATTTCTGCCAGGTCTACAAAAGACACAAAATCTGGCATTGTCCTGATGGAAGATGACACCTTTTCCAATTGACTGATTCGGGATGCTTTTCTGCAATTGCAGCTTTTAATTGTTCATATTGTGAACAGTACTTGTCTGAATTCAATGTCTGACTTTGTGGAAAGAAATTACCATACATAATGTTCTTCCCAAACCATTTTTTTTATGCTTAGGACCATTTTCACTCCACCTTCTCGTAAACAATCCATTTTTTCATCATCTGTGATCATTCTTTTCAAAAATTAGTCATTTTTGTATCTGAGCAGAGAATCGCAGATATCTCTCACGAGTAAGACCTCCTCCATAGAAGAGAACATGACTAAAGACTGTGTGTACGCTATCCCGTGCAGCTGTGGAAAGAAATATAAAGGGGAGACAGGCCACCCCCCTTAAGGTAAAGCTTCAAGAACACCAGAAAGCTGTAACACGAGGGTAAGTGGAAAAATCAGGCGTGGCTGGCCCCATATGGAGAGAGAAGGGATATCACTGCCCTCTGTGGGATCAGGTAGAGATCATAGACAAGGAACACCATTGGAATATTCGTAAACTTAAGGAATCTGCACATATGCTAGGCCACAAAAATCTCCTGGGCTGACCAAGCATAGAAATGAATACAATATGGGAACCAGTAATAAGGAGTGCCAGAGAAAAGCGATAACAACAATAAAAAGTTGCAATATGAGCTTTGGTAAAAAACATGCAATGAAAAGAGCAAAAAATTGCAATATGAGCACTGGTAAAAATGGTTGCTGAAGACATTAGGTTTATAATACCCAGAAATTCATACACAGATGTCCTCAAAGACACATGGCACAGTTGATAAAAGCATTGGTTAGATCCAGTGACAGGACCAAGAGAGTGTGAGTTCAATACCCGGTTAAGGTAGTGGAGAACTTTCAGAGGGAAATTAACAAGAGATAACTGATAACTGACATCCATTAAACGTGAGTGAAATATATCTATATTAGGAATTAATAATTACCTTTAATGTCTAACTGGGAAAAGTACTTGTTTGAACTCAATGTTTGATTTTGCAAAAGGAGCTCATAATCCACAATGCCCTTACAGTCACATTAGAAACATAGCATTACATTCTTCAGATTGTTGTAGAGTAGTTTTCACAGTGGAGGCTTGTATTTCAATAAGTCGTCCTAAATTAGGTTCGGCGTACCAAATGTTAGGAACTTGGAAATAAGAATAAATGACATAGCAATCTAGTTGTGATGGTTGGTACTTCAATGTCCAATATTGTCTGACTCGCTCAACACCACTGAGCCCAACTGGCGACTGCTACTACTACTTATTATCTGTGGGAGAGTCCATTACAATAGAATAGGTATTATGGCATAACACAGATGCAGACCAGCTTTTAGAGTGGTTAATGGTGGCTCATCTCAGGATCTTTTTCACTCCATATTATTGTAAACAATCCATTTCCCATTGCCTATGATTTTATTTAAAAAAAAAAAATAAATGGTTGTTTTGTTGCAGTGTAGATGGAAATGTTGTCAACAATTCCCAATCTAAGTGTTTTCAAATAGTTTACAATGCTTCTCTCAGATATACAGAGTATCTCTCTGATATTCTGTGTCATGTGACATGGATTATTTCTAATGAACATTTTGAATTGATCATCAACAACTGCAAACCTGCTGAAACATTTTTGGTCTTCCAGATCAAAATTTCCATTTCCGAAGCTAGCAAACCACTTACAAACAATGCTCTCAGTTACAGCACCATCTCCATAAATCGCACATATCTTATTTTGCTGTTTGTATGACATTTTTCCTTTGCAGAAAGAAAAGTGTATCAAATGATGAAAATGCATAGAGTTTTCCTACATCTTCACTTTTAAAATAAAAACATTTTAAATTCATACTCTCCTCACTAATGAGAGAGAGAGAGACATATCACCTTTCAGAATATTTATAGAGAGAGGATTATTTTCCATGGAAACGGAAAAACAGAGTGACCTACTTGAAATGGAAATTCTTATTTCTAATAATTAGATTTGCCAAGTGCCATTTTTATTTGTTACTATGTTTGCCTTTCAAAACTCACTCATCCGACAGACATCAAAAGGTAAAAATCAGTAATGTTTTAATACATCCCCCCTTTACCTACTGTCTTCTCCCTACAGTTTACAGTATTTAGGAACCAAGTTTTATGAAGTTTACTTGGTTTAATAATACAAAAAAAAAGGTGGGTGGCATAACAATAAATTGTTACAGTGTTCCCAAATCAAGCTTCCCCAGCCAGATCTATCTCAATCAACGGTTTCCCAGTCTTCAATATGGACACCAAGTGTCTTTAGGTTACATTTAACTACATCCTTGAAATATTTTGGGGACTTATGAACAACTTGTACCATCTAAACCTAAAAAGTCTCTTGGACAATCTGCCATCTTCCATATGTGTCAGATGACCTGCTCAGTACATTGGATTATGGAGAAGTAGTTTCTTTATGCTGGTTATTTTTGTGTACTGGAAAACTTTAGAATCTGCAGTAAAATATACATAATAATAATGTTCTCATATTTGATGATAATTTTATACTTTTATTCTTTCCTTATTTATTTATTGATTTTTATTATTATCATTTAATGTATATACAGGGTATGATGGGTAAATTGTTGCCATTTTATATTTTCATTTCGCACATGTGCGTTGTTTGTTTTTGATTTTGTTGACTGCACATCATAGTAAGGTTAGTTGGGCACTATGAGAAAAAGAGCACCATGATGCAATTCCGTCTGCCAGAAATTTGGAAATGGCATGCTGTACTGCTTGGCATTCGTGCTGGAAGCTCCAATACAAACATTTCAGAGTGGGTGACAATCTGAGGACAATGCAGAGGATTTGGAAAGAGTTGATGAGTCTAATGGTGATTACAAAAGTGTTTGGAGCAATCACTGGTGATGGTGAAGTTACACCACCATTCATCTTCTTACAGAGCCTCACACTCAATATGAATATCAAGTTCTTTGAGGAGGTAGTCCTGTCCTGGGTCAAGAGGGTAGCTTGGAAGACCTATATATGGCAACAAGAATGCTTATTACAAAGGTGTTTGGAGTGACCACTAGTGATGGCAACGTTGTGCCTCCATTCATCTTCCTACAGGGCCTCAGACACAACACGGAGGCCTACAAGTTCCTTGAGGAGGTAGTACTGCCCAGGATCAAGAGGGTGGTTACTGGTACAGGACTCTGCACCATGCTACACAAGCAGGAGAATCCAGTCATGGCTGTCAGACAATTTCTGCGACCAAATTCCCCACTTAAATCTGGCCACCTAACTCCCCAGATTGCAACTACCTTGATTATTATGTATGGGGTACAGTTGAGTGAAAAACCAACAGAACTCCTTGTAATACCAAAGATGAACTAAAGACAAGGTTTATGGCAGCATTCACCAACTTAAACAACGAGACCATCAAGAAGAGTTGTTGAAGATTCCAAAGTTGTCTGGTTGAAGCCAATGGCGATTTTATTGAATAAATTTACTTTTTAGTATTTCAAAATATTTTTGTGTAATTTTAGTAAACATATCTGTTAAAATGAGATGTCTGTTATATTCATTTTTGTATAATTTAGATGAAAATTCATCCATTTTACCCTGTATATATTTCATAAATTTTAGTCATGTGTTGAAATGCCAGTTGTTGGCATAATCAAGATGTTGACATTCCACACTACTTTAAATTAAACATTACGTAGGAAACCATTATCAATACTATAAAGAGCAATAACAGCTACTTGACTTGAGAAATCTGTTTTCCTAAAAATTGTTTCATAGGAATATTTTATAAATTTCAGCTAATATTAACATTACCACTGAAAAATGCTACAAACTTTTGCTCCAATGTAATATTAACACGTTTTGACTGTTCTATTCTGTGGCTTTCTTAAAGTGTATAATTTATATGGAAATAGGTATAGTTATATTTCTTTTTGAAGTAATGCAAATTAAAAAAAAATAATGAGAAATCAGAGCTAGTTAAATATTTAGAGTTTGGGGAGGAGGAGGAAAAACAAGAGAAGAAATGGTTTTATTGATATTATTTACATGCAGACTATTGTCCTCATCTTTGTTGTTGTTATCACAATTACTAAATTATCAAATACACAAACTAATTTCTTTAACTGGGGCTATTGTTCCCTGGGATAGATAAATTTGCAGATTAAGTCCCGGAAACGAATTGTAATGAAAATTTCCATTTTGGTGTAAATTTGCATTCTTATTTAAAAAATAACAATAAAAATTTGCAGAAATGTATCATTTAGGAGTTACTGACATTATAAGTTCAGCCTTATTTGCATTGCGGCTACAGCCCAGCAGCCATTACTGGCTTTGTTTACATACATTTGCCTCGAGTAGTCATGCATGGAAGCTTCACCTGTCTTGATTATTGCACACACAATGCACAAAATTTAAAAAAATAATCCAACAGGAAAAGCCTCACTATTCCAAATAATATCATTAAAAAAAAAAAAAAAAAAAAAAAATTACAACCTAAAAACAAAATTGAAATTGCAAGATAAATAAAAATTACAAGATAAAATAAAAAATGATTTTTGATGAAATGATACATGAAAACAGAAAACTATATATTTTTTACTATGTCACCAAATTCATGAACACTTGCTTTAATCCACTAGACTATATTTCTAGTGGATTAAAGCAAGTGTTCATGAATTTGGTGACATAGTAATTGCAAGTTCAATCCCTGGGCTTGGCAGTGTGTACTTGGACTCAGTGAAAACAGAGTGAGCAATATCCAAGCAGTACTTAAAATAAGAACAAGGCAAGATACCCTTAGATATGGACAGTGGAATGAGAACAATCTACCCTCATAGATTAAATAAAGGATTCAGCTCAAAATTTCTTGTAGGTTATTCGAATTGACAAGCACCTGATGAAGCCCAGAGGGTACAATGGCCGAAATGTTGTGATAACAATAACCAATAGATCACATGTAAATAATGATACCCCACCCCTGCTTCACAGAAATTTCTTCTTTCTAATATATTGCAATCAATTAAATTCCATACGTGATAGATGCTTGAGTGATAATCAAAACATTCATGACTGACAAAGCAGATTTATGCAGTAGACTGCCATTTCTTTTTGTTGTAGACTGGTTGTCAACCAAGGCTATAGGACCTAGTCTGTCCTGCTATTTAACCCATAGTGGAGGGAGAAGAGATGGGCGCATACCTTTCCCAAGTTTTCTTGTGCATAAGTGAATATAATGAACTCAACTGGAAATCAAACTCAACTCTCAGATTTCTCATTTTGATCCACTATCCATTACGCCACCTGCACACCCTAATGAATTTAAATAATTAAATTTTTATTTATAAAAAGAAGAAAAAAAAACTTACCTGTACTTCACAGAAATCACAATGCCTGTAGTTAGTGTTCTTGTTCATCATTTGACTATCTTCAAAAATATCTTCTTCATCAGAGTTGTTGTTCAGAGACAGTATTTTCTAAAATGGAAAAAGAAACAAGATAATAAAAAACAAAAAAACAGGAAGACTTTGCAAGAGGAACACCAGTTAAAAAATAAAAAATCTAGGAAAGCTCCACACACAGACATACACATATATACTAAGATCTGTCTGAAAAGTAACAGGACTTATCAATCCTTCAATGAGAAAGGCATCAATCACAGTGAGTTCTTGCCATAGGGCCAGATAATCAATCAGCAAATCTACAAAGAGATCCTGCTGTGTTTTCTTCACTCACTGCAAGAGAAGAGACGAGAGTTGTGTTAGGACAAACTGCAGCTGCTTCACCACTACAATGCACCTGCTCACAATAACCTTAGCATCCAATAATTCCTGGTTGAGAAGAACATTGCCGTACTGGAACAACCTGCCTATTCACCTGATCTTGTCCACATGACTTTTTTCTTTTCCCCAAGCTCAAGGGGATCGTCTAGGGGCCCATTTTGAAGGCATGGAGGGCCATAACAACAGAGCTGAGGCGCATCCTAGAAAAACCCTTACAGCAGTGCATAGAAGCGTTGCAGAGAAGAATGGAAAAGTGCATTAGACTTGAGGGAGATTACTTTGAAGGGGAAACCATGTAGTTTGTTTTTTGTAATTGAAATAAATTGTTTGTGATACTAGTCCATTACTTTTCAGACAGACCTCATATATATATATATATATATATATATATATATATATATATATATATATATATATTGTGCCTTTTGTCTGACTGAAACATTGAAATGGATAAATTCTGTATTATTTTTTCGACCAGGATTTTTTTTTTTTTCCCCTTTTTCTTTCAGAGTTAAATTTCTATTTCTGACATGAACTCAGTCCATACCAGGGTTGATAAGACAGATGAAATAAGTTTATTTTCCATATGAGGTGATTTTGGATTTTATTGTTCATTAATTATTCGCTCTGTAATAATGAATACATTGAGCTCCTTTTGTGGATCAGTTTTAATATTTTATATTACTAGGATCCACTTGGATTATATACCAATGGATTTGTTACCTTTAATATATATAAGACAAAAGGAAACCTTTTTGGCAATGTTTAACTTTCATGTCCACAAAAAACGGTGTGTTGAAAGGACGGTTATTCCCTTGACACCACTATTACTGTATACACATTTAACGCCATCACCAATGTTTATTTACAAAATTATAATATCAACCAAGTACAATGCAATATTTATTATTTACCATTTTATACAGAAATAAATTTGAAAAGAAATTCTTTTATTCAAAAATGTATAAAACTTACAAAATTATGAAGATATGTAAAAGGAAGAGATGTTCTCAACCTATTTTAGTGAATTTGTGACGAGAGCAAAAGAAAGAAATGCATTTTTTTCAAAATTTCTCATTAAAGTTACTTGTTATGTGTTTATTTCAATTTTCTTGTTCACAGAAATTTTTATAAAAAAAAATTTAATAAATATTCCATTATAATTGGTTCACATATTTTTATATTCTTGTAAATATAAAATTATTCTTGTAAATAAGCAATCTAATAAATAATGTTTAATATCTTTGTTGTCAATTCTCAAGAATAAAGAAAATTTAAAAATCCACTTTCCTATTTGAATTTTATTAAACTTCTAATCACCACTTTTTAAAACAATAAATGTTGGCAAGGGAGTCAAAAGTGTAAACAGTAATAGCAGCATCAAGGAAATAACTGCCCTTTTGACACACCATTTCTTTGTGGACACAAAGTTTAAACATTGTCAACTTTTCTTTACCAAGGTAAATGTAAGGATTTTATTTTCCAACATCTATTAACAGAAGTAAAGTGGAGGAAAAATAAAATTGTCTTTGTTTATGGTAGGACTAGCAGCATGGCCCGGCATTGCCCGTGCTTGATTCAAAAATCATACGACTCATACAGCAATCGCTATCACTGGACTTAAAATAATTTTGCCCTTCCTTGCCTTTAAAGGAGTGCCCTTTGCCGTGCTGATGTTGTTACGAAAAAAGAAATAAATAAAATGAACACAAAACGATCAGCTTTAAAAAAGGACTCGTAAATGGAAAAACTGAATGAAAAAAGAATGTTAACAACAGATATTTTTTCACACCCAACCCAGTTCTGCAGAATCAGAATCAACGTCGAGTTTAAGCAAGCGAATGAGCCAATTGGAGTAAAGTGCCATGCAGATTTAAATTTTTTCCCACTTGTGACGAATGCAGCTATTGATTTTTTTTGCATGCTAGCATGCTAGTTAACATTCGTGTCAGTCAGCTGTTGGCTCTCACGCCAGTACAAAATGGCAGCAAACTACATGAAAACTGCTGTAGAAGCATGAATAAATTGATTATTTCCATTATCGATGGGAGTTGGGAAATGCAAAGTCAGTCTTGGCCTTCCCGCTAACTTGGAGCATGTGCATGTAAATTTTGGTGCAAATCCGTCAAAAATTGTGGCCATGCATTCATTACACACACACACACACGTCCTGCCTTTTATAGATAGAGATATGATACTGATGTTTTGAGAATTAGCACTATTTAGGCTTTGACCAGAAGTCCTAGAAGGCCAAGTGGTTAGGCATGTCAGATCCAATGACAGTTCCCAATAGGGGATGCAGATTCAAATCCTGCCAGAGGATGCATATTTTTTCAGATAAGATTTCTTGAATATCAGGATAGAGTTGGATGAAAAATACTGTTTAATTAAAAAAACAGAGCTTCTACTCAAATATGAGTATCCATCAAAAATAACATTTAAACAAAATTAAAAATAACAATATATATATATATATATCTCAAATATGTGGTGCAGTTCAATTTATATTACAATGATTCATTCGTACAAAAAGTAGATTAGTAAAATTAATGATAACTGTATAAGGTCTTTCTTTAATACATATTAAAGAAAGACCTTATAAAGTTTATAATTTTTAAAAACAAGGATCATATCCATCGAGTGATTTGTAGGTTAATGCACCTTTAACATTTTGTTTGCGAAAGGATTTTGACATTTTATATCATTAACTTTACTAATCTACTTTTTTGTATGAATGATTCATTGTAATATATATATATATATATATATATCTCCATCCAATTTAAAATATCAGGACACAATAAATATATGACATGATTTTCTTCATAATATTTTACTTATTTACATATTTATAGTGATCATAAATTCAATCCCTACACACACGGCTGTTTGATTTAAACCAATTTTACAAAAAAATCTTTATTTAAAGCAAAAGATTTAGAAATAATCACAATTTTTTTGTTTTCATGAGGGAAGAAAAGTGTTAAACATATTGAATGAAGTATTTATTAACACGTTGCCCCCCCACCCGCAAAGCCTCATTTCCTTTGTTTGTCCCTTGTTATCCCAACATTATATTTTAAATCCTTTTACAGCAAAATAAGGAAAACAATGAGTACAAAAGAAGCTGATAAAAAAAGACCTCAAAAGTAAATGCATTTTTGCCTGAATGTGACGGTAATCCTTCCCTTTGTGTTGAGTGTTTTAATAAGAAGCATATAAAATAAGAATCAATTCAACTTTTCCTAGTGGCGTAGCAATATGTGCTTTTATAGTTTTTATTTTATATCTTTTCCATAACATTGGGAATATGTTTTTTTTTTAATTTATTTATTATTAATGTGATTTTTATTAGATTAGAATTATTGTGTTTATTTTACTGGTTATAGGCATTAGTTTGGTTTCCTAAGTAAATAAAGTATACATTTTTTTTTTAATTTCATAATGTTTCGCCAATTAAATTTTCTGTTTTATTTTACCTAAATGCATGGTACAGCTCTGGGTATGTAAAAAAAAAAAAAAAAAAAAATATAAACAGTAGAAATTCCAAAAGGAAAATATTTAAATTTAACTAGAAAAGCTATTAATTGCTTTTATGAATAAGATATATTAAAGCCACTATCATGAATCTTTACAAGAAATTGTTTCACTTTTTAAAATTTTAATTAGAATAATTTATAAAGTTTTAAATCTTTTAAAATTCTGCATTAATTTGTAAGAGGTGATATTGTTATTAAGTAAAAACTATACTTACTAATCATAAATGGTAAAGCTTATTACAATTTAGTTATCCCCGTATTTTAAAAAGAATTTTCAAATTTTTTTTGCATATGTATAAACATGCTGATTTTTCAGTATTTGTCTATATTTCTGAGATGAGGTATTATGCACATTATTTACATTATTTGGACTATTGTCCTCATCTTTGTCACCATCTTTATTACAACGTTTTGACCATTGTACGCTCCGGCCTTCTTCAGGTGGTTGGAATGTTGAACTTAACCCTTTATTTCGCTCACTGGGGTAGGCTGTTCTAGTTCCACATGCCATGGTTAAGGACACATGGCACAGTGGATAAAGGCATTGGTTAGATCCAGTGACAGGACCCAAAGAGTGTGAGTTCAATACCCAGTTAAGGCAGTGGAGAACTTTCAGAGGGAAATTAACAGGAGATAACTTACATCCATTAAACATGGCATGTGGAACTAGAACAGTCTACCCCAGTGAGTGAAATAAAGGGTTAAGTTCAACATTCCAACCACCTGAAGAAGGCCAGAGCATACAACGCCTGAAATGTTGTAATAAATATGGCAACAAAGATGAGGACAATAGTCCAAATAATATAAATAATGCTGATTTTTTTAGATATAGATATTCATACAACCTTGTCAGAAAATAAGTGATAACTATAGTAAATTTAAAAGCCAAAGTATCTAAAATTCAATAAAACATTAGATTATAGAAAATATTTTTGTAAATTTTTAAATTTACTGAGTAATTAAAATTTATATAAAAAAGGCACTCACATTATATTTCTCAATTATCTTTTACAGATATATCCACCATAGAAAATTATTAGATAAACTTCCATCTGTCAACACCTTAAATAAACAGCTACCATAGTGTTAAAAAATGCATTTCTGCAATATTTTAAAATTAAAGTAAGTAATATTTGTTTCAAATCAGATTAATTAAACTTTTAAACAAAAGTTAATTCTCAGTTTTAAAAATTTAGAAAAAATAAAATCCACTTTTCTGAAACTTTATTCGAGGAATATTAGCTGATTTAAAGTATAATTAATCTGATTTGAAAAAATATTATTTACTTTAAATCTAAAATATCAGAGAAATGAATTTTTAAAACAAACAGTAGCAGTGATTTATGTGCTTTCTGTCGCCAGTCAACCACTTAACAAGCACTGGAATGTGTTGACAGATTTATTTGTTGTTCTACGGAGACTATCTGTTAAAACATAATTTAAGAAAACAACAGGTGAGCACCTTTTTTATATAAACTTTTTTAAGTACTGAAAGAGACATCTTCATTAAGATGGTGTGCATTAATTTAATGGAGAGTGTGGAAAGATATTTTTTAAAACCAAGCTGACATTATTATGCAGTAACAAACATTTAGTGTTTTAGACAACTCTTTCTTGTTTTATCATTGGGGGGAAAAAAAAAAAAAGAAAAAGAGAGAATTTTGAATACTAACCTTCTTGGAGAGTGGCAGGTAACCAGGGTCTACCAAGCAAGCCAGGAAGTACATGACTAAAGAGAACAGCAGTAGAACGATGTAACTAATTGCATAGACTGGACGTTGAAAGTAGTAAAGTGCACGGCGCAACTCTGTAGAATAAAAGCAAAAAATCTTTTTAAATTTAAGGTAGTAAAAAAGAAAGCCTACAGTTCAAAGTGGCAACAATAAGTTAATTCTTATAATATTATTAAAAATATCAACAACAACCATCTGGAAATTAAATCAACAACAACTGTCTCAAAATGAACGCTTTGAAAATATAAAAAAACTCTAGAAATTAAAACCCCCAAAATATCAACAACCACCAACTGAAAATTAAAATTCTTTATAGGCATTCAATATAGCTTTAGAATTCTATGCTAACTTTTTGTGCTTTTTCATATTCTGCTTTCATTTTTCAGCAAGCAAGTTATTTTGTAAGTATGCAAATGCTCAAAATCTTTTCCCCATTTAAATTAATGATGATTGCTTCATTTTAAGCCATTTTGGTTTAACATGGGTTCCAGAGGAACGGTCTACTTTTGAAGAGACTGGGTAAAACCTATATTCCCATTATAATTACTATCGTCACAGATGGGTCTGCTTAATCAATCAGAAAGTATTCCTCCTCACCCTAAACTTTTTCTTTCTTTACTAATTCCAATCCAGTAGTTAAGCTGTTACAACAAACTGAGAAACAAAACTAATCCAGAATTATTTTGGTTATATATATATATATATATATATATATATATATATATTACAGACAAAAAATTGACTCTGTGTCATTATTATTGATTTTATTTTATACAATATTTTGGGGAATTGGTGGTGGGAAGTGGGTGGATGGTATTCAAATTAATTATCAAACAAGCTGCAGTAAATTATGACAGCAATTATTTTTTGTCCCAATTTGAACTGACAAGAAAAAAAATACAATTTGCTGATTCTTTTGACATAGGTCAAAAAAATAAAGTCCAAGAGAATTTTATCCCTCACATTTTTTTTGATCTGATGGGAAACAATTGACCAAATGGTCTTCAAAATAGTTGAGTTAATTAATACTACCTGAAGTACACGATTGATTAATGCAAAAATGATATTTTCTACATCTGGGAAGGTACACAGGAAAGTTTGCTAGAATTTATACAATTTTGTGATTATTTTTCACAAAAGAACAATTTTTGATCACATATAAAAATTTACATCCAGTTTCTCCAAAGCCAGTGTTGAATTTTTAGACACTAAGAGTTCTCAAGAAATTGTCTAATAACCAAAATATTTTTAGAAGACTATCTCATCATACTACTGTTTTTTCTTTATCACACAATAAAATCAAACCCAAAATATCAATTTTTGTGCATAAGGCTAATTTGCATGAAGATAAAAGATTATTAGAAGCATGCTAATCATTTCAATCAGCATTATGTTAAGCGCAGCTATCAAGAGTTGCGACTGAAACAAATTACCAATGAAATAGCCAAAAATGAAGATTGCCCCAGATCAAAACACTGAAAAATACAAAAATTCTGACAGAATCCTGTTAGTCATTGACTGGCACCAAAATTTTTCTGGAATTTTGAAAATACTACATGACAGCTATGAAGACATTGCGCAATATATGCGTTCTAAAGAGATTTTTCCAATCCACCTATCGTTTCTTTCAAAAGAAATAAGAAACAACAGAAAAATTTTAACAAATGTAAGTGTTCACACTCAAAACAATATTGAAGTTTTGGATTATTGTGCTCTCAAAAAAAAAAAAAAAAAAAAAACTCATAGAAGGGGAAAAAGCTGTTTGTTGTGCAACAACACAAGTCATTTCTGTCACAAATTCAAAGAAAATCACAATTTCTTTAGAAAGTGGCAATTGTACTGATTCCCATTTAATGTATGCTGCTCAATGTACCAAATATAACTTGATTTATCTGGATTGCACAGCAGAAAAATTAAATAAAAGATTCAATAGCCACAGGTATGATGTCAAACAACAATATGACATCATTGGAACTTGTGGAACATTTTATTACAAATGACTGTAATTTCAACAAACATCTTAAGGTGCACATTCTGAAAAAATATTCAAAATCTACTGACTCTTAAAAGACATGAGGATAGTGATGTATGCAAATTACTAACTTCCCGCCCCAGGGGAATGAACAGAATGATAGAAGAGGATTTATACTAAGCTGTTTGATGAATTTCTTATAGTAACTAATCAACAACAGAAAACTCCAAGATGAAAAAGATCACCATCATATTATGCATGTTTCAGTTACATGCCTTCACACTGGTGGCATTTCATCCATTTTGACATGTTGACTACCAGTACAGTTGGGTTTTTTGTTTTTTTCATTACAAGACAAGCAACGTTGTTATACAAAAACTTATATTTTTTTGTAAATTCATATTTTTTTTATACTTGAAAAAATTTTTTAAATATAAGACAGACATACTGTCAAAATAGGGCACCTTGACATGGTGTAATGGTTAGCAAACTTGTCTTACTAAAAGCATTACAACTGAGTAGTAGGATTGGTCATCACTGGGTTCCCCATACTTTTAGCCTTGTGTCATATCTAAGCGACGCCTAGAAAATCTCCATACTGTCAAAATATTGTTTGACATTGTCAAACACTGTATATTTCTTTTTTTTATCATGTTCTTAAATGTTGAAAAGTATTGAAAGAGTTATGTCAATCATTTTGTCTAATAATAATAATGATAGTAATAATAATAATAATCCTTCAAATGTTTAGATTAGATACAAAGGTCAGGAAGTAATTAGATAAAATCTTGATTAATCAAAGTAGGAATGCAATATAATGTATGCCAATTCCATCCACTTTGCTTCAGACAATATAATGACTATTTTTTTGTCTAGTTTTTCACCATTTTTACCAATATTAATAGCAAAACCTGCTTGTTTAGCATAAGGTCACAATTGATCAGAGAATTCAAATAGTTTTTAATATCCATCTGGCAAACAATCAAGCTATGTTCAACAGCTAATTGCATTAATGATCAGATGGGCATAATATATGCTGTAGATAAAAATGTATCCCAATAATCAATGCTAGGAAATTAGCAAGATCCCCTTTATGACAAAAGGTCATTTATAGGGTTACTCAACATTTTTGTTGGAGCTAATTATGAAAACCAATGAAACCCCCCCTCATGCAAACAATGACCTGGCATCTCAGCTTCAATCTCTTTCTCAATGTTGCTTCATTGTGTCTTTTCTATAAATACTTTCATGGTACTTGTTCTGATGAACATTCCACTATGGCACCTAGACCTTATGAATTTAAATGCAGTACTAGATTGGCAGAGAGGTCTCATCATTTTACAGTAGAAATGTTCAGATGTAACCATAAGTTACATCGTTTCTTCTATCACACTTCTCACTTGTGAAACTCTTCCCATTTCTTGCTTCCCAGTCAAGTTGAATTTTCAAAAATTTAAATGCAATTGTCAATCATTATCTTCTGTCTTCTTAACTCTTGTTCTTTTATTATGCTCTTTTCTTAATAGTTTTTCTTATAGTCTCTAATACTCTCTAACCCCTTGCATCCTAGTGGCTTTATTGCCTTGCTTAGAGTGAAAGGATTTAAAAACACACAAAAACACACATACATACATACAGATGTTCTATCTCTTAGCAAGAGGACAAGTTCATATGTATTATTTTCCTATTGAGAGTTCATTTCATCTTGCAAGGCTTCTTGCCAATGACTTGAACTTAAATGATGGTTTCTTGATATATTTTGATTGCATTAACTAATGAGTAACAAAGTTTATGGTGTATATTACACTATCATTAATCCTAATTCCAGCAACATAACCTTCAAAATGTTTCATTTCATTACAATTGCACTGCTTTCCTCAATTTGACATTCAGTATACTCAGATCTGACATCATGATCAATAATTTTACTTTCTGATCACCCAGAGATCAAATCATTATTTTTAGCATTTTCTAATATGTATACTACTAAAATTAGTCATTTTGGACACTAGTGCATTATCAATTCAAGTAAACATTTTTTCCATCTGCAGCAGAATGTGTAACTCACATGACTTAAAAATTTTAATGCGTTTTCATAGGCTGACACACCCCAAAGGTGGCCCAGGTTTGCTGGGTGATTTTATTGAGTGACCATCTCTGAAATGGTTGCCAGCCAAGGCTATAGAACCCATTCTGTCCTGCTATTCCACAATTACTAATTAATTAATGTTTCATTTTACACTCTTTAACATTCGTTTTTCAACATTCGTCTTTGCAACACATATGCAGGTATGCGTGATGTATTGTAACAGATAATGGCATAGAAAGAGTAATCAGCAAGCAGAGTTCAAATCCCAGGTTAGTCTGTTGTATTCACTTTCACACTAACACTCTTGGAAAAGGCATCAATCAGTTCTACCACTAGCTAAGAGTTAAATGACAAGGTAGACTGGTGTTCTCAAACCTTGGGTGAATACCAGTCTAAAAGGTAACTGAATTCAAAACCTACCTGAAGAAAGATGGGCCCATCAGGCTATCTTGCTTTAGACACAGGCGTTCACTGTTTACCCTTAGCTGGAACCCTAACAGTTACTACCACCCATGGCACTATTGTTCTCATCCTGATTGTTACAGATGTGTCTATAAAATCTATCACAATAAAGATGAGAACCTTAGTTTTAAATAATTAAAGTATATTATTACACTTATTTCTTTGAAAGACGTGTACTTTTCTACCTAGGATCAGATTAGTATTTGCTACAATTCCCAAAACCTTCTGAAATGGAACAAGTTATACTTTCAAGCTGAAAAAAAGTTAGATAGTTGCAAGAAGAAATTGGGAAAAGCAAAAGAGAAGTGACAGAGGCTGTGAACAATAGAAAAGCATAAAAACTGCAATACACTAAAATTCTTTCTACAGAGATAAAGTAACGGAAATATGAATGAGAGGATGCAGTAGAAAGAAAGATGAGGTGATAATGCTCACATGCACTTAACCTCTGCTTCAGTGAAATGAAAAGCTGTGTTAATTTTGAACATTTACAGGAAAAGTAGAAAGTAAAGAGGCGAGAGAAAAACAATAAGAAAATCAGATGAAAGGAAAAAATAAGTCAATATAGAGAGAGAGGAAAGGAATGTATTTGAAAGAGAGAAAAGCTGGCTGGATATCAAGAGAGAATGATTGAAAAGCAGCAAGAAATGAAAAGACATAAAATTGCAATCCATTAAAATTCTTCATGGAAAGATAGAGCAAAAGAAACATGAAAGAGGATACAGGAGGAAATATTTGTGCAATCCTTATTCCCACAATAAATTAATCCATTACTTGTATTAGATTTACATAATAATAATAATAATTGTTGTGGTAAACCCTCCTACAGTATAATGAACTCTTCCTCCTCTCATAAATACTAACTGCGAGAATCAGTTGGAGAGCGAAGACGCAGTGTTAACCTACCGTTCAGAAGTACACTACTAACACTCTTGCTTTGTATATATCTGTTATTTCAATACACTTATTCAACCTACCTTTGTCTTCCGTGTCTTTCTTCCTGGCCCCTAAACAGGCCACAATAATAATAATAATAATAATAATAGACAGTAACACATGTATAACCAACTCCTATATCTACTACACTACCATCCCAAAAAACATTAGTGGTTTGTGTTTTTTTGAGTTTTTTATATTCAATGTCAGATGGTTTTTCACATTTGGTTAAATGACATCTGATATTACTGAGAAAAAAATATCACAATAATCAACAGATATCTCTCAATCAATAGACACCTGATTATGAACAGAAGGGTACTTGGTCGAAATGTTGTGTCTATAATAACATCTATATCAACCAAGATGAGAACAATAGTTCAAAATAATACAAGAATATTGTTGTACCCAGTGTTTTTGAGATAACAGAGAGAAATAAATAAGGAAGACAAACTTGTAGGTAAGTAATGGAATAGAAGATTTACTACACCAGAGGTTGGCAACCTGTGGCACGCCAAGCAATTTCCAATGGCACGCAGCCGAAAATAACATCACGAAGTTCAAACCAATAACTACTACAACACAAAGATGATATTTAGCAGTTTTCATTTTAATTTATACTAAAGTATATATATTATATATTACTATATAAAATATATTGTAGAATAGGTAGGCATACTGAATGATTTTAAAAACTAAGTCGGCACATGGATAGCAAAAGGTTGCCAACCCCTGGTCTACACAAAGGTACAATTAGCAATTGACCTTATGCTAACTCTGCTTATTTACATAAATAGATGATGTCCGATATGAAAAATATTGATCAACATCAGTTGGTTAATACTAATTTTATTGTAAAAATTTTGCCTTGCATAATAAAATCTACACACACACACACACACACACACACACACACACAGTTGCAAAGGATTGAGATGAGAGATAGAGAGGCTTTCCTGATGAAATGGCAAGACACAATGAACAAAAGATTTAAAAGCAGATAAGAATAGAGACATAAAAATTGTGATACATCAAGATTTTTATAAAGAGATAAGAGAGGTTGTAGTAAAAGATATTTGCACAGCATCTATGCCTTTCTACACATGCAAAACTAATTTATGTATAACATTTAAATAATATGAATGTCAATGAAGATCGAAAAAGATAAGGGAGAGACTGAAAAGATACAGGCAAAGGATGAGAAAAGACCAGAGGCATGAGATAATGGATAATCTGAGTTGTCAATTTCCAACTAGTATGAAGTACACATATACTAGAATTATTCTGTCAGTAATACTTACATCAATTCCTGACCACTGACAATACATTTTTATCCTATTATATCACAGCTTATATAAACAGCTAGTAAATAAGAGAAAATAATATTAACCTGGTTATTTAAAATTTGAAAACTCTTTTTTTACACTGTGCTAGCTTCTCAACAAGAATAACTTAACAGTTAATTTTTATGTCTACAAAAAAGAAACTACTCTCTTTTAATCATCTGAGAGAACCTTTTTTTGCCTTTCAACAATATGGCTGATGCTAACCTCCAGGAGAGTGACTCATTGTGTCTTCTCGGGGCTAACATTTACAGCTGACATGAAATGGAAAGATTATATTGAATCAGTTGCTAAGTCTGTAACTAGGAAAGTTGGCTCACTGTATAGGGCTAATCTCAAAAATGACCTATAATCTAAAGAAATATCTTGTTCATTTCAACACCCCCAAAACTAAACATGTAGGGAAAAATGATGATGAGAGGGGGGGTAAAAATGTGCAGTACGGTACTTGCCGGCAGACCGGCTATTTTTTTTTTTCTTCTTCTTCGGTCACTTCAAGGAAATGGATTGCGTGGCTCCCTTTCTCAGCAGTTACACTGGGCAGTTGTGAAACAGACACCAGCTCAGCTGCGCCTACTTTGACTTCCTCTTTGTCCGTCTATCAATCCACATGTCCAGCTCTATTGCACGTTGTCCACTGAATGACTTCGGTTCTGTCGTGCTGCTAGCACCCTGCTTTTTTATGCTATTCCAATACGACCAAAATTTGCATGTGTGCAAATATCATCTTGTTAGGGATGAGATATGTGCGCATAAATTGCATCTTCAATAGCGGCCATATTTCTTTTTGTCATCACTTTGCAGGCAAGACATATTCACACTCATTTCGAATTCTGAGGTAATTCATGTCTTTCGTCACAAAACTGCTCTCTTTTAATTGGCTGAGAGAACCTTTTTTTGCCTTTTAACAACATTGCTAATGCTAACTAACTTCCATGAGAGTGACTAACTGCATCTTCTCAGACTAACGTTTTCTGCTGACATGTTGTGGAAAGATTATATTGAATCAATCACTAGGTACACTGCTAGCAAAGTAAGTATACTGTGTTGAGCTAGACAATTTTTCTTACTAAATTTACAAGTTTATCATTTGTCCTTGCTTTGAATACTACTGCCACATCTGGCCTGTGGCTCTGGCTATATATTTAGAGATTCTTGATGAAATCCATAGAAGAATCTGCAATGTTATTGGTTCTGACCTGGCATCTCAACTTCAGTCACTTTCCAACTACTATAATGTAAATTACCAGTGCCATTTCTATAAACATTTCATGGTAATTGTTCTGATGAAATTTCCTCTCTGGTACCAAGACTTTAGGAATTTAATCATGGCACTAGATTGGCAGTAAGGTCTCATCATTTATCAGTTGAAATGGCTAGATGTAACCATAAGTTCTATGCTAATAGTTTCTTCTATTGCACTTCTCGCATGTGGCACTCTTTTGCCTTCTTGCTTCTCAATTAACTTTGATCTTTAAAAATTTAAATGCAATATCAAATGTTATATTTTGTCTTCCTAATTCTTAACCCTTTATTGTCCTCACTCCTTAATGTTTTTTTTTTCTCTCAAATACTCGGTAACTCCTTACATCGTAGTTTGCTTTTATTACCTTTCTTGGGTGAAATGATAAAAGGAAATTAAAAAAATCAGTTATCAAACTATCTAATCTACACATTAGAAAATAAAAAGTAGGAGGTGGGTGCAAATCATTGGAAATTCAGATCTACATAATGGACATCAGTGGAGATCATTTGAGTGCAAATCCTCTACAATCCAAACACTTTTCCTAGAGTTATATTTTACATTCATATTATTGAATGTGCAGGTGCTATAATGGTTAGAGGCACAGAAAAAGAAATTGAATTTTTTTTTAACCTTTTATACTTTCTTTTTATATTTATTTATTATTTGTTTTTATTTTTTGCATTTACTTATTTTTTATTTTTTGCATTTACTTATTTTTTTACTTTTTGCATTTATTTTTTATTTTTATTGTTTTTATTTTTACATTTATTTATTTTTTTTTTATTACGCTTAATTTGCAGGTAAACAGAATGTAGAGATTACAAAAGTGAAAACGAGTCACGCAAAAAAAATAATAATAACGCATCCTTGGTACCACTGAGCCAGAACGGATATTAATCACTAATCAGTTACCATAACTACGCCTTATTTTACAGTCGGCATTGCCAATAACATTTAATGATGTCTGACAGAGAGAAAAATAAATAATAAATGATCGATTATTGGAATTAGAATCGGTCATGAAACAAGTAGAAATAAAATTAAAAATATTCAGATTTCATTTAAACATGAAAAATCAGGTTTTGATGGAACAGTAACACACAGAATTGTGGAATAATAATATAAAATTTCACTTCATCCAGTAAAAACTGAGTGACTAAGTTCTATTATTTATTAAGATGGCCAATACCCTTCTTACTATAAGAACAAAGATATTTATTTAATTTATTAGATTATTACATTCTAGAGAGAATTACTCCCTGTGCGTGATTACAAGTTTAACTTTGAAAAGACCGCTTTTTCACGCACTTCTGAAAAATCTTCGAAATCCTATTTTAAAAAAAAACGAAACAATTAGAAAAAATATTTTCTTTAAAAATAAATTGGCGAACGATTAAAAAAGAAACGGAAAACAATGCTCACAATTGTTTTTTATTTATTTATTTATTTATTTTAAAGCACTTTACACGTCATTTATTTGGGGAGCTCCTTAAAAGCTAAAAATGGGGCGCCATTCATGGAGGTGTGAGGTGATGGCTAGTAACACTAACAGGTATCTATCTATCTCAGGCTATTGAGAGTGGATTCTTTTCTCACTGAGTGACCTAATATTGTAGGCCTTGTGTCAGACTAAGCTGAGTTTCTACGTTTAACTTTTTAAAAATCGTTTATTGATTGACCAGCAAACATGAATGAACAAAGAAAATATGTTTTAGGTTCAAATTATTTAAATTAAATTGGTTTTGTTGAGAGTGGCGCTGTTTTGGCTTGTAGGCAATATTTCCCTTCAATAAAAATTTTCATTTAAATTGTAATGTAATTTAAATTGAATGACTCTTTCAATCAAAGAGAATCAACATTAATATTTTCTTTGTTGTTTTTTTTTTGTTTTTTTGTTGTTTTTTTTTTTTTTTATATTAGTAAAAATTCAAGAACATAAGTAAAAGATAAATAAAAATCCGTGGTGATTTGAGGTGGGGGGCAAAATTTTGACTTTTAGTTTTTCAGTGTTTGAAACTGCAAACTATGATCCAACCTTTATTTTTTTTTCTCCATTCAACAAAAAATGGTCAGTTTCTTTCCGCTTATTACATTCAGGCCTACCTTATGGAAATATGCAAATGGGGGAGGGGGCAAAATTATCTGTTTCTTTTTTTCCTTTCTATATCACTCTCTTGAATCCTCTTCATTATGATTATTATGTCTTTATTTTTAGTTGCCCCGACCTTTTCTAATATTTTTATGAGAAAATATCAAACACCAAAAAAATAAATGAATAATAATAATAATATTTTGAAAAAATGTCATACATGTCATTGTCAGTTTACTTTAAGCAGGAGAAAACTTTGAAAAATGTTCGCAAAAGTTACCAAAGTTAAAATTAAAAAGTTACTATATTATTTACTAATAGGATATGCAATGAAAAAAAAAAACTATTTCGTGTCTAAAATGTGTGGAAACGGAAAAAAAAACAAAGATATATTTTTTATTTATTTGTCTACAAGAAAAATAACTTTGACAAAAATTTCATGTGACTGGAAGAATTTTAAGAAAAAGTACTTTTGAAGATAAAAGAAAAATTAATTTTAAAAAAAATTAATTATTTCTAACAATAATCGAACCCCAAAATTTTTTTTTAAATAATGTGAATTTTCACAACTTTTACTTAAATTAAATAAAAAAAATTTACAAATTCGCATTGGATATTTTTTTATTTGATTTGTATTTTTGCATGTTATTTTCAAAATTAAACAAAAAACTTCTGAAAACAAACAGATATCTAGACAAATTCGCTATAATTAGTCGAGTATATTAATAAATTTTTATAATGACTTTAAAGAAAATATTTTAAAATGTTTCTTTTCAATTTTCAAAAGTAAAATTTACGAAAATATTTTTTTCAAAATGTGGTTTAAATGAAAATAAATGACGTCAACAATACGATGCCCAAAATGGCCACTTGCAAGTTATGAAAACATTAACTTTAAGTTGTAATTCACAAAAAAAACATGGATAAATAAATTGGTATCAAATAAAGCAAGAAAAAAGAAGTTTTCTAACCTGTATCTTGAGTGATCAGGGTGATTGGTACTCCCAAAACAATGGCTGTATGAATAACCCTGATAATAATATGAACCCCACAACAACATAGTCGACAGATCTTGGACATTTTGGGATAAAAAAAAAAGAGATTGAACAAACCCACGGTAAAAAAAAAAAAATGGATCAGATGTCCGGTTTAGGAGTTAAAAACAGTTTTCTTTGTTGTTCCACGGCTGCTCGAGGCAAAAATGTTAGGTTGGGGATAATTCGACGCGAATTATTTCCAGTAAAAAAGAGAGGGTCATCGACGGCCAACATACAGGAAGAAGAGGACATGGCACATTTGTAAACACAACGGAGAAGTGTCCAAGGGAGTTAACTCCGTTCTACCTGGTCAAACAAAGGTGACTGACACCTTCTGTCTTCTATTTGACCTAAAAATTAATTTAGTTGGCTACAAAATTTACTTTTTTTTTTAAAAATAACTTTTTATTTTTGTGTTCAACTTTCACTCTCATTTTAAAAATAAATTAGATGATCACAAAAAGAGCAATTTTAAGGATAAAACTAAATATAGTTAATCTTAGTGGTCAATATATATTTCTAAGAGGATGGAATCCAGGTAGAGCTCAATGTCCAGGACAGAGCAAGAATATAATATAAAAGGCTCAAACACTAATATTCTGTGGTTATAATTTATTACACTGGAATCATAATCACAATCCAATTCATCAGACCTACAAATTCAAAAAGAAATTGGAATATATATATATATATATATATATATATATATTGAAGAGTAAAAAATATTAAAAAATTAAAATCTTCAGACACTGGGTTGTATATTAATATTCTTTTGTTTTTATTATTATTTCATTCATTCCTCAAATAGTTTCAGCCAACATGGCTATCACCAGGAGAAAAAAAATTCTGCTTGCTGGTAGCAGTAAACTACAGAAATGAATGTCTTGATGGAGAAAATGAACTTTTGTTTGTAGTTTTCATTTGCTTTTTTATTTTTTTAACATGAATTTGGGTCAGTCCTTGTGTTGGTCAAACAGTCTCTTTTTAGTTGTTATTTGTGATAAGAGCTGGATGGATTCATGCTGCTCTGAATACCCTTTGTCATTTTGACAGTTTTATTGGTTCCTAGAAATGGAACTCTAAAATCTTTCTAATTTTATCTGCTGTGGATATATATATATATATATATATATATATATATATATATATATATATATACACACACACATCCAGATGTAATGAGAACAAGAATAATGTAAATTCTAATGTTCACAGCATTAATTCAAAAAAGGGCTCAATATCAAGATTTTTACATGTGGACAAAAACATTTATCCACTAACATGTCTAAATTATTCAACAAAACATGTCTCAATGAAAACATGCTGCCAAAATATATATATAATTAATACAATATATATATATATATATATTGTCATCCACAGACAGACTGTTTCGCCGTATCACAGCTCCTCAGTGTGGCTATACATCATATTGCCTCAAGCCAGGATCAAAACCTGACTGAATTCGTTGGAGATTTTATCCCTGAGCTATCAGTGCCTGTTAGAGAGGAAGGCAGATTTTTACATACTTATTCTTCAAAAAAAACACATCAATGACCGAGAGAGTTCAATTCATAGAAGAGTTTTGCAGTATTAGTCATTGTTTACAAATGTGTGCTTTCTCTCAAGAATGTTTGGCCGGGATTAAATTTTCCAGGGGCATATATAATGATAATATTAGTGATCCATATGGATATTTCCAAAAGGATATAAATCCAGGAAGAGCTCTATGTTAGAAACAGAGCAATAATTATTCTTATAAATGGCACAGTCTGATGAATAGGGGCCATTTTTACGACCATAATGAAATAAATTATTACCTCATGAAGTTTGTACCTTTTATAAGAATATATATATATATATATATATATATATATATATATATATATGTGTGTGTGTGTGTGTGTGTGTGTGTGTGTGTGTGTGTGTGTGTATATATATATATATATATATATATGTATATATATATATATATACACGTGTGCACAAACATACATACACAATGAAAAGAAACAAAAAATATCCTTGTGCCAATTAAAAGTTCTTATAAAAAGAAAAATGAGAAATATAAAGTCAATAGCTGATACCCACTGACGAGTGGATGGAGTGATCGCTGGAGGGTCTGTCTACAAAACTCTAGAGTCGGGATGCTGAAGATAACACCAATCAGCTAAGTAACTAACTATATGCTCCTGAAAAATTTATTTCAGTTGAGCTCTCTGGGGAGGAATTGTGGGTTTGTAAACAGTGACTATTACGGCTAATAATGCAAGACTCTTTGTTAAATCAAATTGAGTTCTCTCAGTCACTGTGTGTATAAATATGCTTAAATTCGCCTTCATCCCTGACGTGTGCCAATGGTTTAGTGGTAGAATCTCCGACTGACGCCAATTCAGTTGGGTTTCGATCCTAGCTAGAGGCAACTGGACGTCTAGCCACACTGATGAGCTGTCATACAGCGAAACAGTCTGTCTGTGGATGACAATATATTTGTATTAATTATATATGTCTCAATGAAAACATGCTGCTATATATATATATATATATATATATATATATATATATATACATACATATATATATATATATATTGGCAGCATGTTTTCATGGAGACATATTTTGTTGAATAATTTAGACATGATCTGTCTACTTATATTCAATTGGATCCTTTCATATTTACAGATAAGCTATTTGGTGTTGTTATTCAAGGATGAGAGAAAAAATCACTGATTATATATATATATATATATATATATAAGTGAACATAGAAGTCAACACTTAGAGGCGACAGTCTGTTTCATGCCATATGCCTCTAAGTGTTGACTTCTATGTTCACTTTTAGATATTTACACGCTCTATCTCTGATATTGAGCACTTTATTCCATAAATATAGCATACCTTAAGACTATATTTCTTTTTATATATATATATATATATATATATATATATATATATATATAAAAGACAGTTTTCATATGACAGGCAATAGACTACACACAAGAAGATTTGTTAATGACTCCTCTTACTACTTTTACTTGAATAAGAAGAGGAGATCTTCTTATGAAGACAGTTTTCATATGACAGAGAATAGACTAGACACACAAAGATTTCTTAATGATCTTAGGCAATCTTTAATAGTGTGTTAAAAGGACGGTTTTTCCCTTGACACTGTTATTATTTTAACTACCTTCACTCCTCAGCAATGTTTGTTGTTTTAAAAGGTGGTGATTAGAATTGGAATGAAACCTAAGCATACAATGAAAGTGAATTTATACATTGTTTTTGCTTTTGAGAATTTACAACAAAAATATTAAACTATATTTATTTATTAGATTGTTTATTTACAAAAAAATGTTATCTTTACAACAATCTAAAAATGAACACAATTGTATTAAAACTAGTGCAATGCAATATTTATTATTCACCAATTTATAAAGAAATAAATATAAAAACAATTTATTATTCATAAATTTATAAAAATTTATTAAAATATGAGAACCAACTATAAGAAAATCCTTATTATTTACCATTTTATAAAGTTTGAATCAGCAATTAGCTGATATTTTGCCAACCATTCCAATAAACAATCTAATAAATAGTGTAAATAAAGAATCTATTAGTGTTTATTATTATTATATTGCCAATTCTCAAGAACAAACGAAATGTATAAATTCACTTTCATATTTTTAGGTTTTATTACAATTCTAATCATCTGCTTTTTAAAACAATAAACATTGCTGAGGAGTGAAGGTAGTTAAAATAATAGCAGTGTCGAGAGAAAAACCATCCTTTTTTTCAGGCTTAAAGATCAAAGATTGATAATTTTCTTACTACTTTGACTTTTATATCCATCTACTACTCAGAGTGACTACTTGATGCATTGTTCTTTTACTTATAGTGATTTACTAAGCTAACCTTAGATGTGGCACAAGGCCGAAAGTAAAGAACACCCAATGAGGATCGAACACATTACTCAGTCATAATTGATCAATTGACCTAGTGAGCCAAGCTTGCTAACAATTACACCACATCAAAGTGACCCTTGTTCTTTTATTTATATTTGATGAGTAGTGACAGTAGACATATAAATGTACACAAATATTTAACAAAAAAATGTTCAGTTCTAATTGAATGTTATTTGAATGTTACTTGAAAGGTATATAACTTCTAATAATTTAATAACTATGCATGTCTAAAAGCTGAAATTTTGAAGATTAATAATGACATTCATTTTAAATGCTATGTAAATTTAATCTTCCTCCAGAAATTATAATTACATTTTATTCTGAGTTGGTATCCGCTCAGTTGGGATATTTTATTTTTATTAATAATTTCCAATAAAAAGAAGAAATAAAATATGATCTAAAAATGTGAGGGCTACAAATTGGATCCAATTTGTTCATTTTACTAAATTTGATAATTTGATATCAGTATTTAATGACTAGAAAGGTAAGACTATAGGAAATAACCCTAGTTCCAACACACTTACATACCTACATACATACTATATTAAAACGCATCCAAACTTTATTTTCTACCTAATAACAGACAATATTACAAACATGCCAAAAAGATTCCACAATAAAATGCACACTGTTTAAATCAAAGTGTCTATTGACTAGAAATTAACATCACTATATGAAATATTTGACCAATCAGAAAAACTAAAACCTTATTTTTCTTGATCATACTTTCAGGCAAAATTTCTTATAAAAACCCACAGATTTCATCTTTCAGGGAGCAGAGATACAGCTGTCTCCAAGACAAAGAGAAGAGATGATTACATAGCTTTTCCCTTCTAACAGTGTATGCTAAAAGAAACATGAAGACAGAACAACAAAAGTGAATTTTCATTAACGATAAGTCTTTCGCCAACCTCAGCTTTTTTCTGTGGATAAACTACTCAAAGACTTTTAACTCAACAAAAGACTATTTTTAATCCTTTTTTACTCTTTTGAATTTATGTACATATGTTTGTATATACAAATGATTTCTTTAACTTAATATTTTTAAAAAACTTAATGTAAAAATCTATTATAATTAAAGAAATAACAAATAATTGTATTAAAAATTCAATTTTCATTGAAAAAAGTTTTTGCATTCAGGAAATATTGTCCATATCCATAAACAACTCAAAACAAATTTGAAATTAAATAATATATTTGTTTTATTGAGTTTTGTATGTTACAATTCAGAGCTGATTTTCAGGTACGTGGGATTCAATTAAAAAAAAAAAACATCATTTGCATTCTTCAAAGCCTTGTGCTTTTAACTATAATCACTAAACCCGATGCACTCGAATTTCGTGGAGATACCTACAACAGACATAGCCATGTTTTCTTTATTTTATTTATTATTGTTTGGAATTTGGACCATTGGATTGTTAATATAAAATTCTGGACAAGAGAATTTCCTAGAGTAATGTTTTTCAACCTTTTTATCTCACATCACACTTGGAACTATAGTTAAACTTCTGCAACACACTTTGATGATAAAAAAAGAGTATACAGGGTGGTCCGAAAGTCTTGTCACACCTAACTCTTTTCCAAACTATTCTCGAGTCAGCAATCTGAAATAGAAAATTATAGGTGTGACAAGACTTTCGGACCAAACTGTATGTTTTATTTATTTAGTGACACAAACAAAATTTATAATAATTTATATTAGAAATATAAAAATTCTTAAAAACTTATATTTATTTAGTTTTCTCTTTAATTTAACTAACATTTCTGAGCTTGACGCTTTTTGTCAAAAACAAAAAATGATCACAGCTAGAATCCTTGGAAGAAGATATTCTCTTGAGAATATCTTCTTCCAAGGATTCTAGCTGTGATCATTTTTTGTTTTATTGCAGAAAAAAAAATCTTGTTTTTTATGCATACGTTTTATTTTTACTATAACAATGATAAACGCATAATCAACTGAAAGGGGTTTTTATTTTGATATGTACAAATTGTTATGCTTTGGACGTCTTAATGACCTTTAAAAATTTTAACGATACATCTATCCTCTCGTCACAACACGAAACACCGGTTGAAAATCACTGGGCTTTAGAGTTAATCACTGGTACCTGGGGCGTCCCCAAAGTTGAATTGCCGAGCAGTTTTTTGCCCTTAGTCCATGTACATACGCTTGACTATCACTTGAAAATTGGTCAGATGCCTTTGTTCGAGCGGCCTTTCAGATAAATATCGCCAGTATTTAATGAATGAGACAAATATTCAGCCGTAACTTAAGTAAAATTCAAATCAAATTTCAAATCTTCTTGTGTTTTTTCTTCATGTTTTCATTGTATGCAAAAAGCTGTGTACACTCATCTAAAATACAGCCAACACATCTATAAATAATTCTATTGATATGAACAAATATTTCCATTTTCAATTTGAAGCATTTTTATGAGCAATAAGCTTAAACCACTGGAAAATAACTTGAGCGATAAACAACCTCCAGTCCTTGTCACTACCACTGAGCACATCCACGTGTTGTTTTCGTTTTTGGCTCAATTTCCGGCAACAAAGGAACTCTCTTGACAGAAAGATAAGAAAGTCATAAAATATGTACTGTAGACACTGAAAATGGAGAAACGTGTTGGCGAAATCATTTGTCAAGAACTACCTTATGTCCATGTTCTGTCTTCAAAAAAGCGTGGAGAACATTGTGATTATTGTTTTGATAGGTAATCGATATATTTTGAATAATGTCAACGTAGTCCTATTAAATAATGACGACAAACAAGGTTGGGTGGGGGCGCACGTGTGTGTATTTATTCAAAAATCAATGCTCACCCATTGAGAGGATAAATAAAATTTGCTCCAACATTTTGACTTTGAGTGATGCGAAAACTATGAGTTTTTGTTTCTAATTAATTTTATTATACTACATTTATTTTAAATTTATACATACCTGGCACATGCTGAGTAGGGTATCATCTCAGTTGTGTCTCTGTCTTCGAGCAAAGTGCGAAGCAGCTGGGGGAAAATAAATACTCCGAGGTGCCCGGTCCTGGAGAACAGTACTTTCCCATTGTACTAAGAGTGGGGGATCGGTAGTCGTTGTCAAGGCCAGTACAACCGACAGTTGCGGGGTCTAGGCAATTTTTGTCTTTGGCCAGCAGGGTGTACGCGCGGGTTCCCCATAGTAAACCCGACTTTGTGTCCCATCACATCTCAGTGGGGAGACAAGGTAACGTAAATATTATTGTACATTTAAAATTAACGGAAATCGGCCACTCTTGCGCTCACATGACGCAGATTCCCTTTGGAAAGGTGAATTCATCTCTTCGCTTCAGCAGGGTAAACTCTGGACTCTCAAGCCTTGGGTGGCAACCAATCTAGAAGGAGGACAAAAATCTGAATTAGAAACCGTGAAGAAGTCAATGGGAAACTACTACTACTGCCTTTTTATTTTCTTCATTAATAAAGTTTTGTACCCCAAAACAATTATCAAATATTGAGTTACCCCCCTTACTTTTCTTTACCACTCATAATATTCAACTTTCATTTTCTAAGAGAATATCTTGCTACAAGAAAATAACAATACTTCACAGTAACGTGACTAAATTGATATTTATTTGAGTAGAGCACAAGATAAAATCCCTGACTGGAAGACTGCAAAGCAAAATTCTTTTAAGGGGGAAGGACCTGTTTTTTTTTGTTTTTTAAATACTCATTCAATTCAACATATCGGGTTTTCTCAGTTTATTGCTCACAGACACACTATATTTTTTTGGATAACATTGGCTAAGTTAACAGTTTTGGAAATTGCTGCTTTATTTTTTATTTATTTTTTTTTGTTAAAATCCCAATTTATGTGTAAGACATTTTCCAGGGTGTGTGTGTGGGGGGGGTACCCTTTGAAACAGAAAACACTGCAAAAATATTTATAACCTATCTCGTTTATGTAGTCTGTGACATGAGTAGGATTTCTTTTTCATACAAATACAGTGAAACTTTAAGTCACAAACAAATCTATATATATATAGAGAGAGAGAGAGATACACAATATATATTATAATTGATGATTGACAATGTAACATAGGTAGAAAAAATAAATGATGGAATGGTGGAGGGCCACAAAGCATAGCTGAAACACACCCTTCCAGGGCCCCAAGCAGGCTTGCCTTCACACAAAAAAAAAAAAAAAAACAACAACAATCTAAAACTTTCTTGCTGAAGTCTTTCTGTTGTTTTTTTTTAATTAATTTTTCTCTCCTTTTTCTTTTCAGGGTTGGAAAACTGAAGACATGTTCATCTTGTCATGTTTTAAAATACTGCTGCAGAAAATGTCAGGTCTGTACCACCTTCCATTTCTAAACTACCTCAGGGCCTGTAATTTAAAATTTTAAAACCTTAAAATCTGTACAAATATCATTTTTTTTCCTCTTTTATATATTGAAATCATTTGATATCATTGTTTTTATTGTTTTTTTAAATAGACTGAAAAAAAAGTTCTTCCAGTGCTAAAATTATAATTTCTATCCCTTTTTGCATATATATATATATATATATATAAAATGTTGCTTGGACGGAAATGTGTACGCTGGAAGATAGGACCTTGTTGTTACTGTTGTGAGGTTAATTCCTTCTTCACGTCAGCAAATGTAAATCCATGTAAAAAGAAGACATTGAGTATGGGTAAATAAATGCATAATCTATTTACATATATCTTTTGTCTGTTGCTAAGACACAGGGAGAGAGAATGGTGAAATTAGAAGTGAAATGGACATTAGTGATGTCTGTCATCATCATCATCAGTGGTGTTTCTAAGTGCATCGATGTTGACATCAAATGTTGATCTGTGCTGCATCTCTCTCAGTGTGCCAGTGTTGACATCAAATGTTGATCTGTGCTGCGTCTCTCTCAGTGTGCCAGTGTTGACATCAAATGTTGATCTGTGCTGTGTCTCTCTCAGTGTTCCAGTGTTGACATCAAATGTTGATCTGTGCTGCGTCTCTCTCAGTGTGCCAGTGTTGACATCAGATGCTGGTCTGTTTCAGGTCTCTTTGAATTTGAGTGTATATAGCTGCTGATCGGCTCTAAATTAAAGTTCCAATTTTTTGAACGGGTGTGGCTCTGACTGGTCAGAAGATATTGTTCATTTTATTTTGGTTAAAGTGGATGTATACGGTGAGCCAATGTTCAGAAAACACATTTGGGTCATCAAGCAGTCAACATCTGATTTGTGTAGAAAACGTAAGAGGCGCGACAATAACTGTCTATATTTCTAAGATGTGGTATTATGTACGCTATTTACAATGTCCCCTCTCCAAGTTCTCCACTACCTAAACCAGGTATTGAACTCACACTTCTGTCACTGGATCTAACTAACACCATTATCCACTGTGCCTTGAGGACATCAGTGTATGAATTTCTGGGTATTATAAACCTAATGTCTTCAGCAACCATTTTTTACCAGTGCTCATATTGAAATTTTTGCTGTTATCATTTAATTTTTTTACCAGAGCTCATATTGCAATTTTTTGTTGTTATTATTGCTTTTCTCTAGCGCTCCTTATTACTGGTTCCCATATTGTATTCATTTCTATGCTTGGTCAGGAGATTTCTGTGGCCTACCATATGTGCTGATTCCTTAAGGTCACGAATTTTCCAATGGTGATCTTTCTCTATGATCTCAACCTGATCCCACAGGGGGCAGTGATCTCCCTTCTCTCTTCATATGTGGTCAGCCATGCCTGATTTTTCCACATCCCCTTGTATTACAGCTTTCTGGTGTTCTTGAACCTTACTCTAAGGGGGCAGCCTGTCTCTCCTTTATGTTTCTTTCTGCAGCTGCACGGGATAGCATACACACAGTTTTTAGTCATGTTCTCCTCTATGGGGGGCATCAGGAGAGATATCTGCAAAGTGTCGTCAAGCTTTTGAAAGTTGTCCTGATGTTATATGGACTGCAGATCCTTTGTATTTTCTCTGATAACCCCTTCACATAAGGCAGACTGTTTTCTGAGTGATGCAGTTTTTAAAAAAAGATGAAATTGACATAGCACAAAAACTATAATACATCTAGTGACAACATTATCAACAAAACCTCTGATAATGGCTGAAAGTACTCAGTCACCAGACAATTCACTGTTATCTTCTTTTTAATTAGTTTAAAGCTTATAAGCAGGACCAGGCTCAGATTAGTTTAAAACTTAAGCATATTTTAAGCATGAAGAGAGACACAGGTGTTTTTTAATGCAATTTAGGGAAAATAACAAAAATTTCCAAGTTTTATTAGGGTTATATTTTAAGCATAAATTCAGCTCAAACATGAGAATTTGTTCAACATGACCAGACTCAGCTAAAAATTACTACATGCGTATAAAAATAATAAAATGTTCAAATATTCACTAGAAAATCAGGAACTAAAAATTAAGCAAAATAATCAAAGAAGTTCCATTGGTCTTTAACAAAACTTGTATAAATAAAAAGCCAGTATCTCTTCAGATGGGGGAAGACTTTGTGCATGAGGTTGTTAAACCAGAGGACTCCTCAGGAGACAAGTCTTCTGAACATACCATTCAATCTTCTCCAGCTATTGTCCTGCTCCAAAGAAAGCTCAGAATTAAAGATGCCTGCCCCTGTGTGTCAACTATGTGACAGGGTGGGGGGAGTGTAACGAAAGAGAAAATCACCAACCTCAAAAAAAGAGTTTGTGTTTGGTCTGCTGAAGAAAAAATAAAGAAAATTAGCAAAAAGCTGCCACTTTAAGTATCAGAAGAACTGTTCTTTCCTCACCTGGCCAATCAGAAAAATTGCTCTGGGATTAAAAGCTGTTGCTTTGATTAATGAAGGGAGAGTGATTTTGTAGCGTGGTGAGCAAAAGTGCATTTCTTCTGTTGTGAGTGGAAGGTTGGATTTTTGACCCTCGTTTTTGGTATTAATTTGCCCGCTGGACTGTTTATGATTGCTTTGCCTTTTTGGACTTTTAGAACATGGATTTGTGATTGAACTTATTGTTGGCACATACATTTTTTTTTTTTTTTTTTTGCTAATCCCATTGGTTTATATTCTAACAATTCTCAAGAATATTTGACACCACCCTCTACAACTGATGGAATTTTATAAAAGTCTAAAAATAGGTTTTAATACCAGAAATACTTTGAAAAAAATTATTACCAGAAAATTAATTTTTGAAAAAAAAAACAAACTATTACCATTTTTGAAAAAAAAAAATTACCAGTAATACATGTGATTGTACTCAAAAATATGAGTAATTGAAAAATGGTTCAAATATATATGTATACATACACACCTTTTTTACCAAACTATTGCTATGTATCTATTTCAAAAATTTTGTTCGCATTAAATGACTCACTGAGGTTGATATGCCATAAAACAAAACATCCAAATCCAACCTAAAGATGATATGTCACCCTCAATTGCTTGATGATTTACCAGTACAAAGTCTAGCTAAGAGGTATTGATGCAATGTACTCAACTGAATGAGTAAAAGAAAGAATGGCATACAACTTGGGCTACTATGTGTGGGTAAGATCCCCACACAGCCAGTGTACACCTCTATACCAGGTCGGGCATATCAGTGGAATCAGCAGCTTGCACACTATGCTGGCTGATGGAATGCCAAGACACATAAAAGACTTGTATCCCTGTGTAGGTTTGGACACTTTGGCAAGTGACACTAGTAGTAAGTGCTCAGGAAGTGAAGGATAGTCACCATCAGAGGTAGGGCCAGTACCTCTTCAGATGGGGGAAGACTTTGTGCATGAGGTTGTTAAACCAGAGGATTCCTCAGGAGATGAGTCTTCTGAACATAGCATTTAATCCCCTCTAATAATCATCCTGATCTGGAAAAGCTCAAGATTAAAGAGGACTGCCCCCATGTTTCATCTGTGTGACAGGGGAAGTGCAACAAAAGAGAAAATCATCAACCTTGAAAAGTGTTTGTGTTTTGTGTATGGTCTGCTGAAGGAAAAATAAAGAAAATTAACAAAAAGCTGCCATTTTAAGTATCAGAAGAATTATGCTAATGTTTTTTCCTGGCATGGACAATCAGAAAAATTGCTCTGGGATTAAAAGCTGTTACTTTGATTAATAAAGGGAGAGTGATTTTGGAGCGTGGTGAGCAAAAGTGCATTTCTTGTTGTGAGTGGAAGGTTGGATTTTTTACTATTTTTTTCAGTATTAATTTGCCTTCTGGACTGTTTATGATTGCTTTGCCTGTTTGGACTTTTAGAACATGGATTTGCGATTGAACTTATTGTTTTGTTATTTTTTACTGACCCCATTGGTTAATACTCTAACATGTCCAATTTGAATGGGCAATCTTTTTAATTACACTTATTTTTTCAGGTCTGTCTAATTCTACATTGACTTGATCCAATGCTGCAAATGTTTCACTACATTTCAGTTCAAACACTGGTATCAACCCATTTTTCACTTGAAATTTCGCTTTGACTTTGGAACACCAAGTGAACTCATCCAACAGAATATCCAAAAAACATTTTTTCAATTCTGCCTTTAAATTTTTACACTGTTTTTTTTTTTTAACTGGTAGCTTGTCAACTTACATTTTTGCAATAAATATTTATAGATAAATCCCACAACTCAAATAATTCCATCCAGTCAGTACCGAATAAGTTTGTAGTATTTTTTAACACATGAGCCTTAGCTTTTACACACTTTTTACAAAATGAAATGTTATAAGTCATTTCACCAATAAAACATAATTTTTTAGTTGGCATGCCACGTGTGATTTTCAAAGTTCTTTTTAATATAGGTTTTACATTTGCTTTCATTGATTATTGTGATGTCACTACCAGTGTCTAGTTGCATTCTTACATCAACATTATTAATTTTCACATAGATAAATTTTCTTTGGTTTTCTGTAATTATTTTTTCTGTCACAACATTGTGTACAAAATTATTTCTGTGAGAACTTTTCCTTGCTTTAGTTTTACAGTGTGACTTTTTATGCCCTACTTTTCCATACTTGTAGCACTTTGAATTCTTAAAGTGACAGTCATCTCTGAATTGTAACCTTCCACATGGATTAAGTTTTCTGTTTCCACATTTTTCTTTAGCTTATATGTATGCACATTCTTTCTCTTCAATTTCTTCCATATCACATCTCAGACCTAGGATTCTCTGACAGTCATCCAATGTTTCTTCTTGTGTTAATTTTTGATTCTTTTCAAGTTTTGTTAGAATTTTAGCACATATTTCTGTGTCTTTTCACTATTAACCCTTGAACAAAAATTAAACCTTTAAACTTATCTGGATTCAGTTTAATTTGTGTCTTTCACACTCCTTGTAATCGGTTCCAGCATATGTGATAAAATCTTTGTCTTTTTTTGTCAGATTCATACACTTCCAATGAGTATTGAATAATAAACTTTTCTCACTAAAAATTTTAGTCAGAATATTTACTGTTTCTTCAAAACAAATTTCTCCTGTTTTTTTTTTTCAATAGTACAAAATTACAGTATTTTTCATGTTCTACTGGTGCTAACTTTCTCAACTTTCTGTTTTGTTTCTCGTCTGCCCAGTTGCTTTATTCTTCTTTGAAAATTTGCTTGTATCTTCTAAAATAAGCAGTAAAGGTAATTCTATCATTTGATTTGTATGTGAATTCAGCTATGGCATTTGCCACCATGTAGGGATTGAAAGAACTTGGGGAATTTTTACATTTTCTTCTGTATTATTTCAATTAACTTTTGTTGTTTCTGGAGTTCCAACAATTGCTGTTGTTGCTGTTACAGTTGTTGTATTTTTACCACTTTAGCTAATAATTCTTCCATATTTAAAGAATATCTGGATTTTATTTTTCCATATTTCTCTTTTTTTTCGTTTTTACACACCAAAGAAAAAAAAATACACCAAACTGGTTCTAATTTATTGTCATCACTGTTATCATGTGGACTGAAGGAAAAAGTACTTTTTTCTACTCTGTATGAGTTTTGATTCCTCATCACCACTATTATAACTCACTCCTAGTGATTATAATGTCTCAACTGATTCCAATGGAACTCTACTGACTCACTTTGAGTTCTTTATTTAAGGCATCTTGCCTAGTTCATTTGTGTTAATGGAGATGTCTTATTTACTCTTCAACAGTAAGCATAAGCAGCCTCAGTCAGTAGCAAAATTGATTCTTTTTTTCCATGTTTGTAGGAAGAAGTTGATTCATGCCTTTCCCAAGAACATTAGGGCTATGTGAACATAAATAGCCTTAGCCAATATTCAACTTAATTCTTGTTTTGCATGTTTGTCGGAATGAGTGGATTTGTGCCTTTCACAAGAACATTAATATTAATTGAGCATAAGTAACTGTAAATATTTCTAATAAAAAGATATTATGCTCCAAATTCATATAGTATATTTATCATATAAGTATAGCCTGAAACATTTATTAACATTGGTTGGTTAACATCAGTTTTATTGTGAAAAAAATTGACTTGTAGAAGACAATCTGAGTGTGTATAAAAATACCTTTTGCATATATTCTATGTTAAAAATATCTACACATATGTGAGACATTTTATATCTATTTTTTTCAGCAATCAGACTGGAAACTACACAAGCTGGAATGTAAATGTCTGAAAAATGTACCACCTGCAATCATGACTGAGTCTATTTGCATGTTTCTCCGTCTCCTCATCAGACACAAGGTAATTAAAAGTAATTTTTTTTTAAATCATTTCATCCCAAGGAAGGCAATAAAGCCTATAAGACACAAGAGGGTAGTGAGGGTAAAAGAATATAAGAAAATGAAAAAAAATTAAGGAGCAAGAATAATAAAAGAACAGGAATTAAGAAGACAGAAGATAATGATTGGTGTTGCATTTAAATTTTTCAAAATCAAAATTGACTGTAAAGCAAGAAGTTAGAAGAGAGCTCCACTAGTGAAAAGTGCAAGAGAAGAAATTATTAGCATAGAACTTACAGTTACATCTAAGACGTTGCCACCAATCAAGTACTGCACTTGAATTCATAAAGTTTAGGTACCATAGAAGAAAGTTCATCAGAACAATTACCATGAAAGTATTTATAGAAAAGACACAGGAAAGTTACATTGTGGTGGTAGGAAAATGACTGAAGCTGAGATGCCAGGTCAGAACCAATAACATTGCAGATTCTTTTTGGGACTTCATCAAGGTTTTATATATATATATATATATAGAGAGAGAGAGAGAGAGAGCCCTGCTTCAGAATTGTAGAAAAATGCTAACAGATTATTTAAGTACTGTCACTGAAAACTCATCACGCTGAAAGTAACTTGATTTTGTACATTGACAGGCTCCAGATATTTGAATTTTTGTATTCATATATATTAACCAACCAGTGGTGTCATATGAGACATGTGGTATTCTTTGAATTGGCAGATGATGAAATATTTCTTAGATCTATATTTTTGGGAGGCTCAACTTCTGAATATGATTAACAATATTTTTCTTCATGAAAAGAATATTTAAAAATTAGGGAAATATACATTAGCCAATAAGCTTGAGATTAATAAATCTAAATTTTAGATTCATCTGGAGCCTACTATTTTATTATAAATATGATCAGTTCTTGTTTGCTAACTAGTCTTTCAGTGAACCTTTGTTCGATTGTTTGTTATACAAACAAAACTGAAATTCTCACACACAATTACTCACATCTTTCACATATATTATTGAAGTATACGATATTACAGAATTATGGTTAGTGATAGAGCCAACATTCTGCTGACAGTAGCAACTAATTTAATGCCTTTTTTGTTATGAGATTGACAATTACAATTTCATACACCCAGTGAAAATAATGCAAGCCTGTGTCACATGTATCTATACACATACAGATGCATTTTCCGTTTATCTTATACTAACACAATTCATTCAGTTGTACTGGAAAAAAGATACACAAAACAATTTATGTGAAGTTGTTCACAAAGAATCTTTGTAATTCATTTCTTTCAATTTGAAAGAAAAATAATACTTAAATAAATAAAACTTATTGAAATTTGTAAATCCATGTTTGAAGATTAATTTAATTCTTCATTTATACATGCATATGCATATTCCACTATATATATATATATATATATATACCTACATGACTTAAGTTTCACTGGTTTTCCAGCTCATCAGGCACAAAGTATATCTTATGCAGGAAATGAAGTTCAGGTAGAGTTCATTTTTTTTTTTAATTTTAAAAAATATAACTAAATAAATAAAGGAAAAAATAGAAATTTCAAATATCAAATTTAAAATTATTACTGGAGATGGAGATGCTGGTCTAGTTCTGATATAGTAATGTTTGCCGGGTAAAAGGGAGATAAGTGGTTATGAAACATAAAGCTTAATAAAAGAAAATTATATGTAATTAAAAAGAGGAATTTAATCTGGCTTCCAGTATTTTAAGAGAAACAATTTTCTGTACCTACAGGCTATCATGAGTTCACTCCACTTATTAAGTTGACCTCCATTTGTTAATATTTTTGAGGATTAATTTTTTTTTCTAAAAGACATAGGTTGCATTGTCCCCCCCCACACACACACACACCAGAAAATGACTTGGTTTGGGCTATGAATTCCCAGTGAGCGAGTCATACTACTACTACTATGGAGGCTCAGATATATTTTCGATAGTGAGAACGCCGGACTGTATGGGGATGATGGAGTGATCCTTCTATATAACTCCAAGCCAAAAAAAAACTGACTGGCTTAGGAAAGAGCTAATCAAATTCTTTGAGGATCATGGACTTAACATCACCACTGTAACCAACACGAAGGTGATCAATTTCTTAGATACTACGTTTGATCTATCCAGAGGAGTGTATATTCCTTATAATAAGGAACTTTATAATCATACATATATTAGTAAAGAATCTAAACGTAAGTCACACACCAAAACGTAGGTATATGTGTATGTATATTTATTAATATATATCTTTACTCTGTCTAACCACATCAAGCACTGTTTACACCTTATGAATACTGTCTTGGGTATGATGATAAACTACATCTGCGTCCTGGGTAAGACGATAAACTATGTCCAACAGCAAGGCCTCTGATCAGCAGGTTTTGAGGATCGTGGAACCACCTCTTAATTGCTGGAGTTCCCAGGTCCACCATGACCCAGGATGGTAGCACCTGTTAGGGTCCCAGCTATGGGCAAATAGTTGACACCCAAACTTGTGTAAAAATAGGTTTTAATACCAGAAATACTTTGTAATAAAAAAGAATATTACCAACAATAATTTTTGAAGGAAAAATTATTATCAGCTATACATTCTTTCAGCAAAATATGACCAGCTATTGATTTCTTCAAGGAAAAATATTCCCAGAAATAGATTTTTGAAGAAAAACATTACCAGCAATAAAAATTTTGTCAGCATTAAATAACCCATTGAGGGTGATATGCCATAAAAGAAACCAAACCAAACCAAACCTCATGAATAAATTTGATGAATCTTTATTTGCTTGCCTGTGTATGCATGCCAACACGTGCGTATACAGTTTCTTATATCTGGTCATCTGATTTATCTAACTCTCTCTCTCTCTCTCTCTCTATATATATATATATAAGGTCATCCCATAAGTTCTGTACAAATTTTGAATAAAGAAAACAAGTGTCCAAATGTTACATTTAATTACAGATTCACTCAACAATGTATTTTCCCTGATTATCTATGACTTCCTTCCATCTATTAACAAGCTTACTAATTCCATTACTGTAAAATTCTTTTGGCTTTGATTCGAAGAACTCACAAATGTCAGTTTTAACCTCTTCCTGTGTTACAAAAGCTGTTTCTTCCAAATGATTCTGTAAGCTACAAAACAAATGGTAGTCTGAAGGAGCAAGATCGGGAGAATAAGGTGGATGAGGAATTTTCTCCCAACCAAGTTCTTTGATCTTTTGTGACATGATTCTTGTTGTGTGGGGTCGCACATTGTCCTGATAAAACATCACCTCTTTTCAATTCACTAGAGCAGGTCTTTTTTTGCCTCAAAGCTTGGTTCAAACGCTCTAATTGCTGACAGTATATTTGAGCATTAATTGTTGCATTAGGTGGTAAGAATTCAAAGTGGATTATTCCTTGGCAATGACAACAGATTGAAAGAAGAACCGTTTGCCCATGAAGTTCCCTTCTCGGCTGTGTCTGGGGTCCTTCTCCTTTACCAAGCCACTGTCTACGATGCTTAAAATTTTGATAAAAGATACATTTTTCATTGCCAGTCACAAGTCTATCCAAAAAAGTTGAACAAGTTGGCGAGAATGGAGAGAAGAGCAGATGTCAACTTGGGATTTGAGGTTGTTTTCAGACAATTCATGAGGCACCCATTTTCCAAGTTTAGGAACTTTTTCAAGTTGTTGAAGATGACGATGAACAGTTGTATGGTTTGAACTGAGAACCACTGCCAATTCCTCAACTGATAAAGCAGGATTTTCTTCAAGGGCTGCTTCAAGAAGCTTTTCATCAAACTCAACTGGATGTCCAGTTCGATCTTCATCTTCAAGGGTGAAATCACCACCTCTGAATTTTGCAAACCATCTTCTGCAAGTTCTTTCATTCACACATTCCTCTCCATGAACTGAGTGAATGTTTCTAGCCGCTTCGGCTGCTGAGTTTCCTTTCTTGAACTCATTAAGCATTATGTGCCTCAAATGATTCTTGGGTACTTCCATGTTAGCAGGGTTTAATCAAACAAAATTTAATTTTATTGTTCTCTGAAATAAAATTTGATCAGTTTAAATGCATCTAAACATAAAAAATAATGTTCAGCTCTATTAGACATTATAAAATACTCTTTAAATTTCATTCATTTTAACAAAAAGTTAAAATTCGGACAGAACTTACAGGATGACCTGATATATATATATATATATATATATATATATATATATATATCCTAATACCCTTAAATTAAGCTATAGTTGTGCTGATAACCTGGAGAAGATAATTAAAAAACATAACAACATAGTCTTTAACAAGTATAGGAATTCAAAAGGCTTGACTACTCAACAGGTTACTAACTGCAATACTAAATATAATAATACAAATAACAACTTATGTAATTGTAGGAATCCGAATAATTGTCCACTACAAAATAACTGTGGGATTACTTCTGTAGTCTATCTTAGTACTATTTCAACAATTGAAAATCCAAATATAAAGAAATTTTACATTGGTAGCACCATGAAAAACATTCAAGGAATGCTATGGGGGCATATGCAATCCTTTAATCACAGTAAATATAGGTACATGACTTCATTATCCAAGTATTTTTGGAATCTAAAAGAAAAGAACAAAACACCTATGGTTAAATGGAGTTTGGTTTAGAAAGCTCAGACATGTAACTTCTTATATGCCCCATGTTACCTATGCCTTAACGAAAAATTTGAAATTATTAGATTTAAAAACAAGGCTGATCTCTTAAATCAAAAATATGAACTTACAGTTAATTGTAAACACCGTTATAAATTTAACTTAGTGTAGGGGTCGTATACTTAAAATGATAATGATATGTCACTGTAATTTTTTTAGATTAGTATTTTTATTGCATGATGGTCATACTGATGATATAAATGTGTATTGTTTACCTACATAGTGTTATTTGTGTTGGTGTATATGTGTATATACTTATTTATGTGTAGGTTAGCGTGTCTGCACTGAGGAATGTGTAGGTTTGAATATAAATGTATTTATATGTAGGTTTTTATATATATATATATATATATATATATATATATATATATATATATATATGTATGTATATATATATATATATGTGTGTGTGTATGTATATATGTGTGTGTATATATATATATATATATATATAAGGTGGGAGGGTATGGAAGATAAGAGAAAAAGTAAAAAAATGTTGATGTGTGTGTGTGTATATGTGTGTATATGTATATGTATATATGTATATATATATATATGAACACCTCAAGACGGTATAATGGTTGGCAAGCTTGGTTCGCTAGATCAATTGCGACTGAGTAGTGAGTTCGTTCCTCACTGGGTGCCCCCTAATTTCAGCTTTGTGCCACTGTATATTTGTATATATATATATATATATATATATATATATATATATATATATATATGTGTGTGTGTGTGCATGTGTGTATATATGTATATATCTGTACGTGTCCTATTTTATTGTGTATGTAAATTTATATTTACGTATATTTCTGTTTGTATGAATGTGGTTTTATATATGTATGTTTGGGTATATGTATATTGCTGTGTGCAGGTATTTGGATGTATGTTTATGAATGTATATGTATGTACGTTTATATATGTATTTGGTTGAATGTTGTTGTATTTATATGTATGCATGTATATTATGGTACTCGTTATTATAGATAGATATATTTATGTATATGTTTATATGTATATATGTATGTATGTGTATATATATGTATGTTTGTGGATGTATATGTGTGTGTTGACATCTATTATATATGAGATTGTTTGCGTGTATGTGTAAATCAGTCGTTCACTTCTGAACCGACTGTTCGGTTGTACTCTCTTCCTACGGACGGGAGGAACCCGAAGGAGGCTCCTAAGGGTATGGAGTCTCCTTCGGGAGGTAAACCGGCCCTGAACCCGTTTATATGGGTTCAATGGGCATATGCCCACGTTAAAAAGGCCTTGTGCCACATGACACCCTCATGGGGGGGGGTGACTCAATATCGTAAGTATGGAAACTTTGCTATATCATTACTGCCACAGTAGATAGTCTATGTGTGTATATATGTTCATATATGTATTGGTGCATGTATTTATATTGGTGCATATGTTTATATATGTGAGTATGTGTGCATAAAAATGTGTGTATATATGTATAAGTACTTGTTATCATAGATATGTATATGCGTATATGTTTATGTTTATATATTTATATGTATGTATTTCTGTGTGTGTATATGTATGTATATATATGTATGTATGTATATGTGTGTTAATTTGTGTTTGCTGCCGCGTGTGTATATATGTATATGCGTATGACTGTACACTTATTTCTGTGGGTTTCTTTATCCTGTTTTTCTTCGCCTAATATATAATGAAACTATTATCAACTTATATGATTAAAATATATTTTTATTGATATTTGTGGTTTTGGAATTTTTGTTTTAATATATTAAATAATATTATTTTTAACCATTTTTATCTTTGTATATTCGCTCCCTTAAGTTATAATTTAATAAGTGGTTAGCATTTATTCAATGATACTTTAAGTCTTAAATATTTATTAGTTGTGGTATCTGAGTGTCTAAGTCATTGTCTGTGGATGTGTGTACATGTATTTATCGGTGTCTATGTGTATGTAGAGTGCATTCACATTTAATTGTGTGTGTGTATAGGTGTTGGTTTCCCCGTTTCCTTTTTTCATAAAGGGCTGTAGAGATGTTCCTGTCTCGTCGCTTTTTTGTGTGTACATATATATATCTAAATATGTCTGGGTGCTTATGTATTATAATCTGATTGTGTTTTTGTTGTTTTGTGCGTGAGTTTAAGACCACATTCACACACTTTAGAATAAAAAAAAATATATATACATGTATTGTCAAATGACCGGATATTGTAGCGTCTTGTCGAACGTAATTTCAATGAAGAAATAAATTGAATAACATATGTATTTTTTCTTTTCTCAATAATTTTATAGTTTTTAAACTTAATAGTGATTAAATTTGGATTTTAAAATTGGCAGTTTTTAATTTTAATATTAAATTTTATCATATAATTTTATAATTATTGGTTAGTATAAATTCTTTTTAATATTACCCATGTTTTAAAGATCTGAATAGCTATTATAACATGATTTCGTTATCAAGCTTTTGAATCTTCCTATACTTGGATTTTGATTGGTTATTCTAGCTTTTGTAACAATGTTTCCCCCTAGTGAAGGATCGTTAATTAATTTGAAACTTTTAAAACCATTTATTTTATCTTCAACATCATCACTTGATAAGACACCGAGGGTGTTGAAACAAAATGGTTATTTTTGTAGTAGTTTTATAACATATTTATGTTATATTTTTTTTTTTTAAGTAATAATTATATCTGCTCTGGTTTGTATTGAGCACGCTTTTAAGAATAGTAATTGTTGGTTATTGGAATTCATTCCGTATATACCAATTATATACTTGGATATATATATATATATATATATATATATATATATATATATATAGCAGTAGAACTAGACCATATGAGGCAGCAATATTCAAAGTATGGCTTGTAAATATTTAAGAAAGGTTCTAGCAAGAAAAATTGTCTAGCATAACACAGTGAACCAATTTTCCTAGCAGCAGACCTAGAAACTGATTCAATATACCATATATACTTGAGTATGGTGCAAGTTTTTATGATCAGTTTTTCATGCAAAAAATAGCAGTTCGCACTATATACAAGTAATATTTTTTGAAGAGATTAAAAAATCATGCATTTTTGGTGACCAATTGCACTATACACAGATAAATCTTTTTCTGGAGGGGTTAAAATTCATGCAATAAATTCAGGGGTAGCTTGTGATCTTTCGTCTGTGGGAAAGAGGTTGTAGGATGAAAAATAATGCATCACCCACAAGGTCTCATAGACGCTTTTGGACTTTATCAAGACAGGCAAGTAAGGACTGACAACCGTTTGATGTTTTGGTGACTGGTGGAGTGTTGGCAACCATTAGTTTTGACTGTTGGTGACCTTGCATGAATTCTTCCAGTTACAAGCTGTCAGTGAAAATAGACGGCAAGTTTAACCTAAAGCTGATCCATGAATTTGATGGATCATAACCTGATCTATCCATAGCAAGAAGTGCTTCTTGGCAGGATGTGCTGTGTAAAGCGGCCCAAGCATGTTATCCCCTTGTGACTATTAAGAGGAGCATTTGTTGTCTACCAGCAATTAAACAATGAGGAAAAGGCAGACAGAGGTAGAATAAAAACTGTCTTATATAAAGTGTTTGCAATGGATTGTGGTGTCTGAGCAATTTATCACAAAAAATGATTTATTGCAGGTACAAAGACTTTGCACGTGCATTGAATGTAAAGAAATCCAGAAAAAAAAGATGGCCGCTCATAAGTCAAATATTTAAAAATGTTTCATTCTTGCAAATACAATTTTTTGCTGGTAACATGCAAATTTCTGACTGTCAAAAAGAATATAAAAATCACGTTACCGATGGGGGAAGGGTGAATTGTTTTTAGATTCTATGATCATCATATTGTCAAGTGTTGGTTTTTTGCAGCAGACAAAGAATAAGAGCACGAGAGATAGAGAAGAGAACAAGGAGGAAACGAGATTTATTGTTGCCAAAGTGAACCTCAAAGAACTGACAAGGAATACAGTGAAACTGATTCTTTCACAAGTGAACACAAACTACACATGCATTCCACAATTTACAGTGTTGATTTAGTCTTCTTTCCACAGCAGCAAACTCATTTTGAAATCTCTCCCTGTGTTTATATCATAGAATCGACCAACTCACAGGAACAGACAGAAATCAAAATCAAAACACAGTATGAGGCGAGTTGTCCAGTTGGTAAAAGACTGACCAAGAGGGCTGCTGATTTCATAACAACTGAAAAATGAGCAAAACAGAAACAAAAAATAGTTTATTTACTTAAGGCAAAAAGAAAAAACTGTTGTTATTTTGTTTCTGTAACACTTTTTGGTAGGATTTTGAATGTCAACCCAGTTTTTCAATCTTGATTCTTGTAGAATGGTGATCATGAAAAAATATTTAATGATGATCCTTTGTGGGGACGTTCATTCCAAGATTTGATGTCACGTGAGTAACTTGTTTCTTTATTTTTATTTTACTTTGTTCTTAACTACTTATTCTGTTACTTATTTTTGTTTCTTCTTTTGTTACATTTTTGGTTAATTGTTTTATTATTGTTACTTTTTTGTTACATTTTCAGTTACTATTCTCTGTGACATGTTTTATTTTTGTCTATTATTCTCTTATTCCTGTGTTACTTATTTCTCTGCTCTGCCAGAAATTCATCTAGAATGTATCTGTAAGCAATGTCAAAGGTCATAGTCTTCAAGGAAATTAAAGTTCATCACTACAAAAGCAAAAAAACTGAATTAGATATTATAATGAATTAACTCTTTGAGCCCTGCGTTCATGGATAATTTTAACCCTTTTACATGAGCTCCTGAGTCAAAATACGCAAATAATTGGTATATAATGTTTCATAGTAGATATAAAAATGGTTACAAGTGTTTACTCACCGTTCAGCTGGTAGCTGGTCATTCAGTCATTTTTCTCTACCACTGTTCAACCAGTGGCTGGGTATTATATCATTTTTCTCTACCACCGATAAAGTGGTAGTCAAAGCTCAAAGTGTGAAAATGTTATTCCTAGTAACTAAAAATAACTCATTAGTATGTGATGTGGTCAAAACTATTGTCACACAGAGTACAGGAAAAAAAAAGCCAATTTCTTGATAAGAATAGGTAAAGCTCGTTCTTGTGTTGGCACCATCAAAAGGAAACCTTCACTCTCAGTCCTGTGATTCTGTTAGACTGGCCATTGGGTTAGGATTAAAGTATAGTACCTATTCTCCTTATTTCTAATCATAATATTATCTTTTTCCTTATAAGGAAACATTTGGCATTCATTAACTGAGTAGCCAGTGCTGCTTTCAGTTGAAATTTGTAAAATCTTTCTCTTAAAACAATTTTTTCAGATAAATAGGTTTCTCAATTAGTCCAGTAACTGTTACTGCTCTTTCCAGTTTTGATTGATTTTATTTGAAGTATTGTTGAATATCAATATCTTGATTATGTCATTATCTTCTCTTTGATTTACAAGTGATATCCATTTTAGCTAGTCCTCGAATGATGTGGCTCCTGTTGTCTGGTACAGTTCTTTGTGATTCTGCTATGCTAGTCCACAATGTTTGAAGAAGGATGGCCTTTGCCAAGATCCACAGCCTTCATTCACTCAAAGTCATTTTTAACCATTGGTCTTAGAAAGCAGTTGTATACAACTGACAGTTTAGGTATTTCTGAATGGGTTTGGTGCCATGCATGACATCCATATGAAAGTCTCGGGCTAACAGGGCTGTTTAAGAATATGACTTGAGTTTTCAGAGTAATACTTGGTTTTGTAGCAATTTGCAGTGTTGGATAAAACTACCTCTAGCACAGACTATGTGCTATTCAGTTTCTTTATCTCCTATATTAAATTTGTTATAACCAATCCATACACTGAAGTATTTGAAATGTTTACTAATTCCTCATTCTGAATTTTTATAATGGATTCACAATATGCGTCACTATTGCTTTCATTCCGATTCCAGATCATAGTTTCTATTTCTGAAAGGATTATTTTGAGGCCTGTTTCTTGGTTGATTTTTTTGTTCAAGATCATTTTTATCCCAACTAAAGTATACCTATATCATCATCAGTATATTGAACTTGGGAGGGAATGCAGGATCTCTGTCTGCTAGTATTTGATTCATTTGAGATGTGGTATGGAAAGTTTAAATGATCAATGCCCATCTCTTCACATCTGTAATTGTATATGTGCAGAGCATAGTCTTGGACAAGATTAAATAGACAGGGGCTCATTTCATCTTTGTACTCTTGATGAGATTTGAAATGTTTCTATATTGAAGGCCTCACCAGACATGTAAGATTTTGTGAACTGATAAAGTTCCTCTATCAGATCAATGCATTCAGTGGATTTGGAACTTGGAAAACGGTTTCTAATAGATGAGAAAAGAAAGTCTCTATTGATATAGACATATGCTGCTCTCAGGTCAACATAGAAAGTATACAATTTCCTGGAGTTGTTTGATGATATATATTTAACTGAATATGCATGGATAAAATAAAGAAAGCGAATCTTTAACATGGCTTTACAAATTTAAATAATTTTTTATTATTTGAGTATTATTTTTCTTTCAAATTGAAAGAAATGAATTACAAAGATTCTTTGCAAAACAACTCCACACAAAATATTTTGTGTATCTTTACAACTGAATAAATTGTATTAGTATAGAAGAAATAGAATGCATCTACATGTGAGAATGTGTGTGACATGAATTTACGTTGTTTTATGTATGTGTATAAATTGTAGCAGTCAGCAGTTGAATAAACAGTGTGCTGTTTTAATACTAATGCTAATATCTGTTGTTGATAAATAACTTGGTCCGTATGTTTATGTGTGTCAATATCACACACTCAAATAAATGTGCAAAAATGTGAGTAATTAATTAAGTGTTTAGAATTTCCCTTTTGTATAACAAATGAACGACACCTGGTTAACTGTAAAACTAATTAGTGAACAAAAATTGATTGCTTTTATGATGAAACATCAGCCCCAGAAAAAAACAAAAATTAGATTTATTAATCTCAAGTTTATTGGTTAATAAATATTTTCCTAATTTTTAAATATCCATTTTAAGGAGGGAAATATTGTTGATTATATTCTGAAGTGATCTTTCAAAATTTTGTAACAAACAACAAATCTTAATTGTCTGTGAATTCAAAGGATTCTGCATGTCTCATATGACATCACTGATTGGTTAATATATATGAATATAGAAATTCAAATTCAAAGCCAGTCATGTAGAAAAATGATTTAGTTTTTGAGTTTAAGTATTCTATTGAATTTTTCTACAATTCCATAACAGGGTTCTGTATATATGTCGTCATTACATCCATTATCAGACGAAAAAACAAACTGAGTTGTGAGGAATTGACTTTCATAAAACAACAAGAGTCTAATTGATATAATGTTCATTAATACTTTCACCATAATGAATCCAATTGAGATAATTCAGTTATCTCTTCTTTCTTTATGCTTCCCCACCCCCTCATGACTGTTGCTTGCTTGATAGAATTTCAAATATGCTCATCTACAAATATCTTTGCATTCAGCAAGTTCAATGACCTTCATGTCAAGTGGCTTCATTACTCTAATGCTACTGACCTTGCAGGAATCCAGATTTTGAACTTCTCAATTGACCAATCTCTCACTCGAATAGTAGACTTCCTTATATGTTTCTAGGGCCCCAATTTTCCATTTCAAATTTTCCTTGATTCCATTTCCACTTTTGGTAAATTCTGTTTTTTTCTATTTTTACTTTTGAGAAATTTCATTTTTCCATTTTATAGTATTTATAAGAAAATTGCAGTAAAATATGCTATAATTATTATTAAAACTGAAAACAAAAATATAATTCAAAGTTTTATTACATATAAAAAAATAGCAAATATCTACAAATCTTTTTTTAAATGTTAAAATCCAAGTCTAAAAATTAATGATATGTAAAAATAAAAATGTAAAATGACTAGACAATAAAATAATGGAATGTTACAGTGCATAATTATCTTTAAGGTAGAACTTTTAATCAGGGCTTCTTTCTTTAAGAACACATTTGAAACACATTCAAATTGATTTTGTTTTTTTAAGTAAAAGTATTTAGATTTATTTATAATTATTGATTCATAATATAAAAAGCAGATTTAAAGAATCAACCACAAATAACTTAAGACTTAAGGAGTAAGACTTTCATGTTGTTTATTGATTAAATGTTTATACTGAGAAAATGAACATTAAGTATCTATGCTGATAAGAGGCATCCATATGACCTTATTGGAAATCTGTTCCAGAAGAGGAAATCTACTCTTATTTGCATTCCAAAATGATGGGATATTAAAAGGATTTCGTAAATCATTTTGGTAATTCACATATATTTGGAATTCTTCAAGAAGATCAGTAGAATGACATTGCAAGATCTTGATGGCTGCAAAACTGTCTAAATCATGGCCTATACAAGGTAGCTGTCTAGGATCAAACAGGTGAGCTGCCTTGTAAAAGTTATACACAGGGTGGGTATCCAGGTATTTATTCAGTTTCAAAAAAGATGTGCTGAAAAAACTTTGGAACTTTGAGATAACTCTTTCCATTTCTGTGTTTTCTAGTTCAGACAGAAGACAATCAGTTTCTAGGCCAAATGTTGATTTTGATGTACCAATATGCAAATACTATTTTACATCCTCCATCATGTTATATACAACACATGCAAGCATACAAAATATTTAGATTTTGGTATAAAATAATCTATAGAGGGTGATATGATGCTAAACAAAATATAAACCAAATCAATCACTGACTTCATAAAGAGTTATTGGTACTTTATTTTATTTTTACAAATGTCAAGTTTGAAACTATGCCAAAATCATTGATTACTGATATTTCTAATGTTACTCTTTTTTTTTTTTTTAACTAATTCATAATTAGTACGTACTTATCAAGGACATAAGCACAGTTTCAAACTTCGCTTGTTTAGCAGCATATCAACTCCTTATGGATCATTTAAGGATCCATATGGATCACTGTTTAATGGCATATCAACTCCTTATGGATCATTTAATGTTGAAATTTAATTTTCATTAGAGCGTTAGTAATTTAATTGGTATTTTTTTAGTGTATTGCTGGTAATTCGTTTTTTAATGTGTTGCTGGTAATATTTTTTTTCTTTTACTATACTATGTATTGCTTATATTTTTACTATAAAAATATATTTTTATACTTTCCTAGTGTTTTGACTTCACTTTGGAGGTCAACTAATTGCCCATAGCTGGGATCCTAACAGGTGCTACCACCTTGGGTCAGGGTGGACCTAGGAACAATAGCAATTGAGGTGGTTCCATGCTCCTCAAAACCTCCTGATTAGAGGCCTTGAAGGCAGATGTACTTTATCATCATACCTAGAATGGACATTTGTAAATAAAAACTAGGTACAGGTAACTCTTTATGAAATTTGGAATTGATTTGGTTCATATTATGAACAGGATCACCCCCTCCCTTTCTAAAATAATAAAAGAATCAATATTTCCCAATTCTAATATATGTTATGGCTTCAGGAAAGTCTAATAAATGCTAATAAAATGGAAATTATTTTATGTTTTTTGCAAGCAGACCAATTACTGAAGTAGTTTATTTTTAAAATTTCATAATGACCTACAGCTTAAAAATGCATAAGATTATGTGTAGGTTTGTGAATTTTTGAACTCACGGTGAAGTTGTGCATTTGTTTATATATTGTATTTTTCTTTGTATAACACGTAAGGTGCCCCTCTATTTTACAAGGATATTTTATGGAAAAAAAGTTTTTAATGTTTTTATCATATATTTATTGAAATTTATTTTAAAGTTGTTTTAAAGGGGTAAACTGCTGTTAATATAACAACGAAAGTCATAAAAGTGTAGTCATACATATCTTATTGGAATCTCATAAAAATTTGATACACATATGTTGCAGCAGTGTTTCAAAACACCATAAATACAATATGGTAATTTAAGACCAAAAATGATGCCTTTGATGGTATAATATTTTGGAGCTAGGAGTTTAAGAAGGTTGCTGCTTTTGTTGTCATCAACTCATTGCAAATGGTTGAAAGGCAGCTGAAGTTTATTAACATTGCTTTCAGCTTCCATGATCATTTTTTTGTTCTAGATACGGTAATAAACAAATGTTTCTTAAAGATAACAGTTGTTAATGATATACAGTATATCTTGTGTGAATTATATATGCTAGGTTAGGATGTAGAGTGAGATGATGTGAGCTACCCTCTTAACTGCCGACATACTGTAAGCAATTTGATGTAAGTTTGTGCCAATAGACTCATAATTTGGCTTGTTTTCAATATTTTATTCCTAGTAACAATTTTTATGCTTAGCAGATGTGGGGCCTTTTGTGGTGATATCATGACAAGTTTTGTGACGATGTTCTCCGATCGTCCGTTCTTCACTGCACTTGTGATGACATCCAAGGTTGAGTGTATTTGCATATATACCCAACTCACTATGTGCACAGGTTTGTCTTCTTGGCTGTGATTGCTTTCAACAAAAAAAGAATCAAGACAATTTTTTTCAAGACTCTGTAGTTGGGAAGTAACAACAATGTTTTCTCACTTAAATATGGAATTCTTCCTTCAGCTTCAAGAGGTGGGCTCTATCTTCCTAACTTCACTGGCCTCAGTGACTCCTGATTCCTCACTACCTGTCCTTCTGTTACTGGCCGTTAGGCAGCTCTAACTCCTCTAGTCACCTACCTACTTCTCTCATAGATGGACCTTCTTTCCTCCTAACTTCCTGCTTCTTTCTGCATGTATGGATAATCCTGGGTCCCTATCTCCTCCATCCACTTGTCTTTCCAGAAGATTTGGGACCACCCCCAAAGCCACATGGGTGGTCAAAATGAAAGGAGATACTGCTGTTAATATAACAATAAGTCATACACATCTTATATGTTAACAAACATTGCTTTCATATTTCTAGGAACATTTTTCACTCTACGGTAATAAACAAATGCTGCTTAACAGTAACATCGTCATTAATGACATACCATATATCTTGTGTGGGTTATGTATGCTGGTTAAGTGGTAGAATGTGATCATGTGAGCTTCCCTCTTAACTGTTAATGTGCCATAAGCAATTTGACGCAAGTTTGTGCCAATACATTGATGATTTGTTTTCAATATTTTATTATTAGTAACACAATTTACTCTAATAATTTAGCTTGTTTTCAGTATTTTATTACAGGTAACAATATTTATGCCTAACAAACTCATCCAGTACCCCTAGCCTACATGTACAGCACTCACTTGTATCCCATCCTTAATACAGCTGTATTAGTCACAGGGCAGTTTTTTGGTACATTAAAAAAATAATACATCTTATCAGGAGGCAAATACAGTAATTGTTTTTCTTTTTCCTCCAGATTCCAGTGATATAAAAAAGGATGAAAAAAGAAATAATCAGTTCCATCATATCATGGATGTTTTATCAAAATTAATTGGTTCGAGCTTTGAACTCCCTTCAACTGAAATTCTCTGGGAGATCTTTGGCAAGGTGAGTTTTAATTTCCTCTAAATTAGTTAAGATTGAGGGCCTTCTATGTTCAACCTCACCAAATGCGGTGGAAAAATTTCAAAGAAAAAAATTTTATAAAAATAATGAATGTCCCAAAAGAATTTGATAAAACTAATTAAAAAAAAAATCTGGCAGACATGGAATTTTGTCCCACAAAAACAAAAAACAGAATATCAAAAAGATGTTTTCTTCCCTTGACACTGCTATTATTTTAACCACCTTCACTCCTCGGCAATGTTTATTGTTTTAAAAAGCGAATATTAAAATTGTAATAGAACCTAAACATATGATGAAAGTGAATTTATACATTTTTTTGTTCTTGAGAATTTACAATAAAAATATTAAACACTTTTTATTTATTAGATTGGTCCAAAAATCTAGTCAAACTTTATTCTATTTATAGTAACTAATAATGAAAATGTTTCTTTGAAGAACCTCAGATTGTAATTATATTTATATTCATTCAGGTAAAAATATAATGTATTTCATTAATATCTGTCTATATTTCTGAGATGAGGTATTATGTACATTATTTACATTATTCGGACTATTGTCCTCATCTTTGCCACCATATTTATTACAACGTTTCGGCCGTTGTATGCTCTGGCCTTCTTCAGGTGGTTGGGATGTTGAACTGAACCCTTTATTTCGCTCACTGGGGTAGACTGTTCTAGTTCCACGTGTCATGTTTAATGCATATTAGTTATCAGTCATCTCTTGTTAATTCTCCTCTCCAAGTTCTCCACTGCCTCAACCGGGTATTGAACTCACACTGTTTGGGTCCTGTCACTGGATCTAACCAATGCCTTTATCCACTGTGTCCTCAAGGTGGTGGAGAACTTGGAGAGGGGAATTAATAGGAGATAACTGACATCCATTAAACATGGCATATGGAACTAGAACAGTCTATCCCAGTGAGCAAAATAAAGGGTTCAGTTCGACATTCCAACCAATAGCCTAATTATTTCCTGTTCAATGTAAAACAAAAAAGCTCATAGAAGAATCAACTATTCTGACAAATAACATATCAAAATATATTTATTCTACCTAACAAATCTCTCGCAACTACAATTGAAAAGCTTAACATAAAATCTGTTACAACTATTTCTAAAACAATGAAATACTTAATACAAAACAAAATAATAAGTGAAAACTTGAAGGAGAAATTTAGTCTATCACCTGTAATAATTGCCACAAAGAATACATAGGGGAAACCTGAAGGAATTTAAATAAAAGAATATATAAATACAAAAGGGATCTTTTACAAAACAACACATTGCATTAGTTGCTCACTGTAGTAAGTCTGACCACAATTTTAATATAAAAAAATGCTACTTTAATTAAAACAGAAAGTAATTTACTAAGACAAAAATGTATAGAAAGTTCTTTAATCGCTAGATCATCCACAGTAATTTTATGTACAGGTCCTTACAACATGTCACCTTTCTTGGCAAATCTTCTATTATCACAAATGTGTGACATTTAATAACAAAAGCGATGGAAACATAAACAAAAAGAAAACAAATGAAATTGGCTAGACTATATACAAAAAAAAAATATTTAAAAAATTTAATTTAAATTTAAAAATTCAGCATCTCCTCCCCTTCATGTGCATATGTAATCACATCAACATAAAGATGTTCTGAAGGACAAAACATGTCACATGAAAATTTTCTCCACTTTGTCATAGATTTTGTTCTTTGTGCTGAAAATTCAATATTATCATATGTCTCTGTGATGATCTAGGTTTGATCTGAAAAACAGGATGATCTAGGTTTGATTTGAAAAAACAGGGTGATCTATGTTTGATCTGAAAAAACAGGATGAGGTCTTATCTGAAAAAACAGGGTGATCTATGTTTTGATCTGAAAAACGGATGATGATCTGAAAAACAGGATGTCTTATCTGAAAAAACAGGGTGATCTATGTTTGATCTGAAAAACGGGATGATCTAGGTTTGATCTGAAAAACAGGATGATCTAGGTCTTATCTGAAAAAACAGGATGATCTAGGTCTGATCTTGGAAAACAGGATGATTTATGTCTGATCTGAAAAACAGGATGATCTAGGTTTGATCTGAAAAACAGGATGATCTAGGTCTGATCTGAAAAACAGGATGAATGACCAATATTATTGACAAGTCATTGAAGAAACCACCATTGATAAAACAGGAAAACAACTGCTCAAACTATACTGTTGTCAAGTGACTGGCAGATCTAATCTAAACACTTTATGATGAATTTCTGGGAGAGCCGACACCTCAATGCCTTTGGCTCAGCTGAAGACCTACCCTGAATGTTATTTTTTTTTCCAGATGCTGATAAATAGCCATAGTATACAAGATCAAGAACATAAAGAGACTTTGGGAATTGGAATTTACCTTGGGTAAATAAAAATTGTTGCTATTCTTCTCCTTCAAATAAAAACGTTTACCTTCAGTAAATAATGCACTGATATTATTTCATATTAATAACTTCTACAGAATGTTGCATATATTTATTATTACTATTATAGTGTATCAAAACTGTTTTCACTTTTTACAGACCTTTACTCCAAAGCTTATTTCATGTACACATCCAAAGAGGATTTATGACTCCACTATATTAGTATTATTACTGTCTCTGATTAAATATGGTCCCAACTAGTAAGATGTGATCCTCAAATCATGTTGGCCACCTCATTCTTCAAGCTTAAAAAAATTAAAACAATCCTTTCAACAACTAGACATGTTGCTCTCTCACTGCTCCCACTCATGAACAGCCCCTAAGCAGGACATGTACATGTTAGTACCTCCAGTCAGCTGAGATAAGAAACTGAGTGCCATGGTGTTGTGTCAGGGCATTTATTATTTGTTTAAATAAAAGCATAAAAATAAAGAAACATTTTAGTTAATAGTGTTTAGATGTGGAGATGAAATAAGCTTTCAAAATAAAGTCTGGTATAAAAAGTAAAATGTTTAAAAAAAAACAGAAAAACATTTTAAAAAAGGGAATTTCTGAAACTGAAGCATTTATTTATTTTTTAAGGACATCTAAGCTTGACCACAGCTGTGACCCAAATGCTGTGTTTACATTCTCGGGGCCTGAGATAACCATACGTGCTGTGCGTCAGGTGGTCAAAGCGGAACCCCAACAAGTAAGATCCTGCCTGCATTTCTTGCTTAAATGTATTTTTTCTTATTCATATGTGAGTATCTTGAATGAACAATATTTTAACTAGGAAACAACTTTGAGAAGATGTATATTTTAAAATATTTTTTTTTAATAATTTCACCTCCAAGGAAGGCAATAAAGCCACTAAGACACAAGGGGGTTACTGAGTTTGAAAGAATAAGAAAAAAGAGAAACATTATTAAGGAGCAAGAATAATAGGAGAGGAATCAAGAAGACATAAGATAATGATTGACATTGCATTTAAATTTTTGATGATCAAATTTGGCTGGAAAGCATGGAGCCAGAAGAAAGATCCACAACCAAGAAGTGTGAAAAAAGAAACTGCTAACATAGAAATTACAGTTAGATCTAAGCTAATTCAAATGTGAATTGATGAGATCTTGCTACCAATCTAGTATTGTGCTTAAATTCATAAATTCTAAGTACCATAGACAAAAGTTCATGAGAACAATTACCATGAAAGTATTTATAGAAAAGACACAGGGAAGCTACATTATGGTGGTGAGAAAGTGACTGAAGCTGAGATGCCAGGTCAGGACCAATAATATTGCTGATTCTTCTTTGGATTTTATCAAGAATCTGTAGATATATAGCAGTAGCATCAGACTATATGTGATCGCAATATTCAAAGGATGGACGATTGGTAGACTTAAAATGTGTAAGGTGAATTCTGGAGAGAAAAATTGTCTCCCATGACACAGTGAACCAACATTTTTAGCAGCAGACCTAGCAATGGATTCAATATAATCTTTCCACTTCATGTCAGGTAAGAATCTTAGCCCGAGAAGGTGCAATGAGTCACTCTCCTGAAGGTTAGCATCAGCCATGCTGATGGGAAGCAGAAAGGGGGTTTCTCAAATGAATAATAGAGAGAATTTTTTTTTGATGGCATTCAAGTTAATGACAATCCTTGCCCCACTTAACAACAGACTGTAAGCTATGTTATATGACAGATAGAAGATTCATTATTACCGTAGATCTTATTAGACACAATAAGAGATTAACAACAATAACTAATAATAAAATTGAACAATTATAACAATATACTAAAATAAAAGTTATGTGACAGAAGATTCATTCTTAGTGTAGATCTTATCAGGCCCAATAAGAAATTAACAGCAATACCTAATAATAAAATAGAAGGATTATAACAATAGTCTGTAATAAACATTATGTGATGGATAGAAGATTCGTTCTTAGTATAGATCTTATTAGGCTCAATATGAGATCAACAACAATAACCAATAATAAAATAGAACAATTAAAACAATAGACTGTAATAAAAGTTAATGTGATTCAGAGAAGATTCATTCTTACCATAGATCTTTACAACCAGAACATACAATTTTTTTTGTTTCTTTATTAAACAAAGAACTTTTTACGTCTTCACTTAAAGAAAGCATTTTATGGCTTCTCTTTGGAATATATGAATTACCAACATCAATACTCGTGTTTTTAACTGTAATTAAGTAAATGTTATGAATTGTTTATTATCTCAGCTTCACCACAGACAAGTGTGGAACATCCTAGCTTTCTTCAATGTTTCTTTTCATCACATTTTCTTAAATTTAATAAATGTGTTCAATTGTATGTGTTCTGGAAATTCACTTTTTTGTAAAGTATTTTCCTTTTTAATTCTTCATTTATTTTTATTCTTTTATTTTTGAATAAAAATTTTCTTTGTAGGTGTTTATTAGTTACATTGATACCAACCGGCCAAGTTGGGAAAGAAAACAGGAATTAAAAGAACGATTTTACTTTGATTGCCAATGTTCACTGTGCACCACAAAGTGTCAACAAATTGTAAGTACTTTTTTTCTTTTTTATATAATTTATTATTTTTATATGTTTTAATGAATATATAAACATTATTGATGTCTGTTAACCTATTAATAACCACCATAAAATATGGTATTATAAGATTAAAAATAAAAATCAGGTATTCATTTTACTTCTTTTTTTTTAAAATTTTGTACTAATTATCATACTTATTATAAAACCCAGGTTGTGTGTGTGTGTGTGTGTGTGTGTGTGTGTTTCTGTTCGTTTATATATTGGATCGGATTTCCTACATTTTTCAACCGATTTCAACAAAACTTCACAGGACTATGTAAAATTACCTTGTGGTGGTTCTGACAGCACCAAAAATTGGAAAAACACAATTGTTTTTGCACGAAATCAATTTGAAAACACGATTAAGAGGCATCGCTGTCGAGAATGAAAGGGGGACAACTCACATCGAGTTATACTTATTATAAAACCCAGGTTGTTTGTGGGTGTGTGTCTGTGTTCGTTTATATATGGGATCGGATTTCCTACATTTTTCAACCGATTTCAACAAAACTTCACTTTTTTTTGGCAGGTAGTGTTTCTTATTGTCTTGCACACTTTTTTCTTTATTTTTACATTCAGAATGCTTTAAAAATTCCATTTACAAGACAATTGTTTATAATAAAATTCTATTCAATCGGTAGACTCATAACGATCGAAAACAATGCTTTTGTTTGAGTTTGGGTTTGACAAAAAAAACCAAAAAAAAACAAAACAAAACAAAAAAACTAATTAAGACATGCGTGTCCATCAACCTTAAACAATAATCTTTGTCAATTTTATTTTTCAGTCTTTATGATGGTCGATACTTGATCTATCTCTTACTGTTACATCCCCGGGCAACGCCGGGCTCTACTGCTAGTATATTTATATAAATCTGGTATTATAAAATTTTAAATAAAAGTCTGTTATTCATTATAGGTTTATAAAAAAATCTGTTTTTACCTATAACCCATTACTAAAAAAAACTGTTTTAAGGGAAATAAAATTTCAACTGACAGTAATGCTGATTGTTCAGTCAATGAATGTCAAATGTTTCCTGTTTGGGGATGGTTGATCTCACCATGGCCATTTATAAAAGTTTAATTAATATATTCAGTTTTAAGTCTTCTGGAAATTCATTTGTTTGTGAAGTACTTTTTTAATGACATAACATGTTGACTTTCCACCCTATCTTAAACAAAAGGTTAGGAAGAAAACTTCCATCAATATTAGAAAGAACTGTGACAGTGGACTTGTGAAAAGAATCAATGCTACCATAGCTATAGTAGTTTGCTTATCTGGGCCAGCTTCCACATTTTGTAACACATTTAACATTAAATAACTCAATAAGGCTTGTTGTGTAAGTAAATTAACCAACTTTGCCTTTTCATGAATTTCCTTTATATCAATTTGCAATTAAATAATTATGACAAGAAAATATAAGATTATAAAAAATTACGGAATTTATTTTAAAATTTGGCTAATATCTGTTAGTCTTGTTATTTACAAAAAAAAGTTGTTTTGATTAACTTTATTAGAATAAAATGTAGATCAAATACAGATTGGAATCCAGCAGAATGATATGATAAAGAATAAGCAAAGTGTATACATCCTTTCTAGCATATTGTTTTTTATAGATGTTTTTAATTGAGTGTCCAGATAATTGGAAAAATACAAGAAGTTTCTAGGATTTTCTTCTTTCAAATTTCTGTTGAGTGCTAAAAGATAAATGTTACTATAATAGTAAGGATGCCTGTATTAACAACCTGTCCATGTGAATTGCTTGTCTAATACTTAGAATGTCACGGGTTTGTATTGAGGAGAAAAGTGGGGTCAGTTTTCATTGGTTTAAATAGAGGGAATTAATGATAATTATAATTGTCATAATTATTTTTGACTTTATAATTAATTTTTATTTAATTTTTTATGGACACGACACTGAAATAGTATAATTAATTTTTTATTTCTTTATGGACACAAGTGTTACTGTTGGTTGAAATTTATAAAATCTTTCTGTGAAAACGTTTTTTCAAGAAATTAAATTTCTCAAGTCCATTAGTTATAGTTATTTCTAATATTTATAGGAGTTTCCTTCCAAGCCTTTTGTTTAAGATAGTTTGGAAAGTTAACATCTTGATTATATCATTATTTTATCTTCTACTTACATGGGCTATCCATCTTCATTTTTGTTGTTGTTAGAAATCTTCAAGTGATGTGATTTTTGTTATTTGGTAATATTCACTTTTAATGACAGTCTGTAGGATTTGAAGAAGTATTGTCATATTTTTAAAACCTATATCATTCATTCACTTTTTAATCATTGGTCTGAGAAAATGGTTGTATATTGTTGTGGGCTGGTAGTATGTGTTTCCCAACTTAGTACAGGCGTTAGTTATATTGAGTTGATAAATAACACACAGTCTCCTGAAATTACATGTTACATGACGAATAAGTGGATAAGGTAAGAAAAGAATGAGAAAAGTTATTGCAGAGTATTTATAGTTTGGAGAGCGTGCCCTAAGAGCAGTTTCAAAAATTAAGAAGTGTTAACCTGAAAATATTGATGATAGTTTTGACATTTCTAAACAAGTTGAATTCATTGTATGACACCCATATGATAGTCGGTATCTGACAAGTTTATTTAAAAACATGGTCCGAGTTTTCAGGTTAATATTTAGTTACATTAGTGTTAGCGGCTCTTTCCAAATAAGAATTTCTTTTCTCATAAGAAAATGTTGAGATTAATCATCAAGAATATTGCATCAATAAAATCTTTTTTTTTTCGTTTATTAAAAAAAATAATTTATGATGGGTCAACTGTGTTCATTTACTGTTTGCAAGTGACATTTATATTGAGTTATCTCCTTTTACTAACAGGACTGCCTCATGACAAGCATAAAGTGTCCTAATTCAGAATGCAATGGCTTCATTGGATTAAAACGTGATGGCAAGTATCTTTACTTTGGTTTGTTGCTTCCAAAAGTTTTGCATTTGCATTTGGGTGTTCCAGAGAAAAGATTTTTTGTCTTCATTCATCATTTAACAAATAACATCCAGGTGAAAGAAAAACAACTTCCAATAAGTAAGACATTAACTTGTAAAATCAACATAAACTAATATTTGCTATATATATATATATATATATATACATATATATATTATAAGAGATTATAATAAAAACATTTTGAAATTGCTACACAAAAGCTTTCATGTTTCAATGCTATGATTGTACTTCTTCAGGTGATGGTAAGTAACTGGTGATTAAAATGATTTTTAAGGAAATTTAAAAATAAAGTGTTACCTCTTTTCCAAAAGTTAAGGGTTGGGGGAACATAAGGTCAGAATTAAAAATAGGCTTTGTGGATATGTCTTGATTAACTGTAGTAGTAATAGGTGTTGTGACGAAAGAAATGACTTACCCCGGAGATCAAAACGAGCACGGATGTGTCTTGTCTGCAAAGTGCTGAAAAGAAAATATGGCCGCTCTTTGGGGCACAATTTATGAATGCTTGTCTTGTCTCTACAAGACAGGATTTGCACATATGCAAATTCTGGCCTGCTTGAGAAGACATAAAAAGCAAGGGTTTTTTTCTTTCTGGGGCAAATTACATTTGCTAGTCTGACGAATGGATTGACAGGAGAAAAAGAAGGTGAAAGAGACGCAACTGACTTTGTCAACTGAAAAGTGCCCAGTGTGTGGTGGCAAAGAAACAGAACCCTGGAATCTATTTCCTTTAGCCGAGTGAAGAAGATGAAGAAGATTCAGTCTGTCTCATTTATTTTTTCCTACATTAACGAATTAAATGTCAGATCTACGCTAAAAAAAGTATATGCTACAAACAGTGGAATTTTACTCCATCTGTTCTTTCTCTCATTTGGATACACACACACACACACACACACACACACATATATATATATATATATATTTATATATACATATATATAAAATGTATGAAAACAAAATGTGACTATTGTCAGTAACTAAAAGTTTCATACAACACTAATTGTCCTCTTCAGTCATCCTGAATCCTGCTCCTTTATTTTCCTTTCACCTCACTAAAGTCTTCTCATTCACTTTCACTCCATTTAACTCCATGTCTTGGTAAACTAAGTCTCTACTATGACTATATCCATTGTTTCTGCTATCATCTTTAAACTTTAAACCCCCACAAAGCATTTAAACTTGATGGTATCCCTGTAATAGTCCTTAAGAAATGTGCTCCTGAACTGATTCCTGTTCTCTCTACAATAAATGCCTTGCTGCTTCTTGCTTTCCTGCAAGAAATCTTCTGTAGTTCCAGTCTTTAAGAACCCAAGTGAACTATCTGATCTTTCTACCTGTCTATTCTAATCAACTCTGAATTAATTAAGCATCTCACCTTACAAAGTCTTCTTTCAGACAAGCAGTATGATTTTTTATTCTTTAGTTCAACTGCTGATGTGTTAACAGTTCTTTTCTAAAAGTGTCTAACAAGCTTTGGATAAGCTGTAGCTTTGGATATCTCAAACGCGTTTGACAAGGTTTAGTATGCTGGTCTTCTTCACAAGTTGTTACAGTATTTCGGGACTCATTTTTGATCTGATTCAATCATTCTTATCAAATCGCAAAATTAACATCATCTTGAATGGCCACTCTTCTAGATCTTTTTGCATTAATGCTGCTCTTCCCAGGGTTCTATCCTTGGACCCACATTGTTCTTAATTTTCATCAATGACCTATGGTTCTAACTGATTGCTCTTTCACAATGTCAGGACACCTGTTCATATAATTATTCAAATAAATTTCTTTTTTTTTTTCTTACAGGGAAAGATAATTCTGTTTGGCCCTGTGGAAAATGTAAACATGCACCACAAACAACCAAGATGATTGAGCAGCTTCATAGAATATGGGATGCAAGTTGCAGCCATAAAATACGACTGGATGAATTATTCAAGCAGGGAGGTTTGTTTCATGACTTTCTCTTTATCTTCTCCATTATTTCAGAAATCAAGGATTGCTTCCAGAAAATATTTGATACAAAGCCTACATGAAGGAAAATATGTTTGACTTCCCGTCAGTCTGCCATGACTATCAAAGGTCTGGCTAGAACTTGTCAAAGTGAAGTAAAGTCTTTTATAATAATGATAGCCATAAAAACATCAAAGATTTATCAAACTTTATTGCATTTTTTAATAGTAAGAGATTGGTCTGTGATGCTAAATTATACTTTTTAAACAAAATTTTTTAAACCCTAAAAAATCAGATAATTAAATAATTGAACTTTTTGGAAATCATTTGGTAAAAAACAAAATTATTTTTTAAAATTTTCTTTTTAATTTTACAGAATTCTTTTAGGTTTTATATGCTCAGACATGTAAACCTATATGCACAGACATTTTGAATGAAATTGAAATGGATATCTGTATTATGAGGTTTAATGTTCCTTTTTCTGTCTGGCAACAACCTCTGAATAACAGGAAAAGAGTACAAGTCTAAATGAAGCAATTTCTATAACTTCTATGTTAAAATTAACAAGCTATTCCTTGCCCCAATTAAGAGAAAATATGTAGGTCATTGTTGAGGTCATCTGCCAATTTGACCTTATCAAACTGATCAGACTTACTTTTTGGATAGGAAATAGTTGTGTCATCAGCATAGATACTGAATTGAGAACTGATGCTATCAGGAAGGTTGTTGATGAAAATTAAGAACAACATTGGTCCAAGGATAGAGGCCTGGGGGGGCACCAGCATTAATGGAGAAAAATCTAAAAGAGTGGCTGTTTCATTTTTACGATTTTTTAAGAAAGACTGAATCAGTTCAAAAATTCATCTAAAATTGTGAAGAAGACCTTGCCAAAACCTATTTAAAAATAAGTTATTACCCATTACACCACCCGCGTATCCAAGCTTACAGCATCTGGTATTCCCAAGCAGTTACCCATCTAGGTACTGACCAGGCTTAATGTTGCTTAACTTCAGTGATTGTACGGGAACTCAACTCTCTGGTTACCATCGCTGAGCCATCATCCATTACATCACCCACACATCCAAGCTTACAGCACCTGGTTGAAGACTTTGAATCAAGATACTAAATTACCATTAAACACTAACATCATTCATCCTGACTTCTACTGTCAGTTAGAACATTTTTTTTATCAATTATTGAATTTGTTAAAATGAAAATGTAAATACTTGATGGTGCTATTTGTTTTTCTTTCTGAAAAAGATGAATTTTCAATATTAAATTATAGTAGATAAAAGAAAAAAGTATCAAGAATGATAGAACAACAGATTTGCATCATTCATTAAAAAGAAGATTAAAAATAATGGAAAAATAAAAGGCATTAAATTTATGTAGGATATTTTGAAAATTTATTTTCATAAAATAATCTGATGTAGGTACTAATTTAGACTTAATAGACAATCTCTGATTTCTTTTAAATATTCATACAAATATTTACAAGTTATTTCTCAGATATATAATTTTATTTTTCTTTCTCTCTTCATTCACTTATCACCTCCTCTCCTTCTTTGTAGATAAATTTTACTTATTTTGTGTTTTAACCTCTTCATATAATTTCCTATCCCTTCCATGGGAACAGAATAAAGGGTAGGGTGAGACTTGGGCAGAGTCTCATTTGAATTCATTCATTCATTCACTAAATTGCAGCGGGGATGGTGACCTTGTGATAATTCAAAAAATAAAAATATTTGGCAAATCAAAACAGTATCATTTTCCGCCATAACAATGCAAGACGACATATTGCAAAACAGAATTTGTAGAAGCTTAAAAAGTTGAAATGGGGAAACCTTCTCGCACCCACTGTAATCTCCTGACTTTGTTTCCTTTGGATTTTCATTTTTTTCTTGTTTTTATAGAACAATTTAAATGACAAAAAATTGGACTTTATACAGTCAGTCAAAAACTACCTCACAACCTTCTTCCATCAAAAAGATGAAATATTGAAATAAAAAATAAATGCAACAATAATATTTATTTAAAGGGAATGGATGTAGAATTCATAAACAAGAAAGTGTCCTAAAAACAAAATATGCAAACAAATAGCAAGAGAGAAAAATAATAAAAAATACAATCAAATATTTGGCAAATATTCTCTTCAACAATAATGTACAAATTACTTTAAAAATACAAATATTGAAATTGTGAACAAATTTCAAAAAATCTAATTTGGAGAAAAAATCACAGAATTTACCTGAGATGAAAGTGTCTGACAATCATTTGCATGGTTTGCTGAAATTTTACTTACTGCATACCAGAGTGCAGTTTATTCAATAGTATTTATCTGCACACCCACCCAAGTTGAATATGACACAAAGTCAACTTTAAAGTGGAGTGGAAGTTCACATGTCTATGGACTAAAGGCAAAAATTGCTTAAGCATCATTGGCTGTTCCATTCTGGGGATACTTCAGGCACAAGATAATGATATTACTTGGAAGGATGGCCTCTTGAGGCTTAAGTACATTCAATTTTTTGCATTTTGTTTTTTTAATTAAACAAAAAAGAGAAAAAACTGGTGCATTATGGTTTAAATATTAATAGTGAGTGATATCATGGTTTCCGATAGTAACACAAGTTGTAAAATAGGGGTATAATTCATATATATATATATATATATATATATATTTAATTAATTCATCGAGTCTGATAGAAACCTCAACAGAATACAGAAAGCACTGGATGGCCATTTCGTCCTATATTTGGGACTCATCAGCAGTGCGCATCTGTGTATATCATTGCTTGAACCGGCTTCTAATGCTCTAGAGTGAGCGGCTTGGTGGGAGTAGTCGTGGCTCCAGGGGGCACAGTCCTATGGTTACAGGGAACTCAGTAGAGTTCCGCCACGGAATATGTGAGCGAGCAGCGCTACATTGAGTCTGATTTGCAATCTCTTCGTCACCGAGGCCCATTGGAACAGTTGGTATGATGTTTGCTTGACAACCTAACTGTCAGGGTTTCAATTCTCGGTAGTGGATGCGCACTGCTGATGCAGTCCCAAATATAGGACGAAACAGCCGTCCAGTGCTTTCTGCATTCTGTTGAAGTTTCTATCAGACTCGATGAATTAATTAAATATAATTATCAAATCCTCCTAATAATTACTATCTGTATATATATATATATATATATATATATATTCATAAAAATAATATGCTAGAATTTCCCTTTCATTCTGCCATGCGCTGATATCTCAGGGGTAGAAACTGCAACTGATGCAAAATTGTTTGCGTTTTGATCCTGGCTTGATACACTGATGAGCTGTGATACAGCAAAATTGGCCTTTATATGGATGACATTATTCTGTAAAATATATCTATCAACATTTGGTACACATCATCATGAAATCAGGATGCCGAAGGTAACATCAATCAGCTAAGTGACAAACTTAATTATATTAATTATATATATATATATATATATATATATATATATATAGACATTTTTATGTTTATACATTCTTTTTATAGATACAAATATTTAAGTAAATACTCTGTTTATAATAAACAGTATTAAACGACATTTACCAGCCTGAATGTCCAAGAAATTTTCATAGAAAATATTCGTCCTCCGACAGGAATCAAACCTGTATCCTATACGGAACCGTCATATAGCCTGAGGTGCCTTTAATCGATTTGACCACAGAGGAGCGTTCGGTAAGCAAGGTTGATTTTACTGTCTTTAAACCACAATCTTCCATGATTCTCTCACGTACATTCATATCTGCTCATGGCATATCCAAATGTAAACAAATGATGTCACACATTATGAAATGGACAAAGTCCAACAATTATTTTAAGACATTTTTATGTTAATACATTCTTTTTGTAGATAAAAATATTTAAGTAAATGCTCTGTTTATAATAAACAGTATTAAACAACATTTACCGGCCTGATCTATAAAAAGAATGTATAAAAATAATTGTTAGACTTTGTCCATTTCATAATATATAACCTTACATCGAAAGTATGACTTCATTTTCAATACAATCTTCAGGTACTTATAATGGTGATGAACTGTTCATTAGGATTGTTAGTATTTTCAAAATTCTGGGTCTCGTGGAAGCTACATTATATAGTATATTAAGTCTACATTTAATAATTATATAATTAGAATTTAATATTGAGGTATAGATCTGGATTCAAGTTAACAAATTATTGGATGGGGATAAAAAAAGAAGAAATAATATATATATAATGATGACTCTCTTGTCATCTTCAACATATAAGGGTCCAACAGTCAATCTCTCAGGACTGCCAGACTGCTCCTCATATTTTGTTTTATTGATTGATTGATTTGTTTTTTATGGCTTATCAACCTTATGCATGTTATTTAAAGCCAGAAAATATCTTTAGATTGTACAAATTTTTTTTTTTCAGATAATAATGGTTTAGTGATACAAGTCTTATTAATTAACCCATAGCTGGGAGAGAAAAGGTGGATTCATATCAACAATTCTGAGCCATTATCCATTACACCACTTGCACTTCCAAGCTTACAGCATCTGGTATTCTTAAGCAGTCTCCCATCTAGGTACTGACAAGGCTCAATGTTGCTTTACTTTGGTCATTGTACAGGAACCATTGTTTCAACATAATATGGCTTTAAACCTCCATTTTGTTTTATTATTGTGGTGAAGGCTTGTATTAAAGCACACTTTTTAGAAGAACTGAACAGAGAACTGGTGCATAGAGTGTACCATAAATCTCTAAACAATTCTTCTTGGGTTTTTTTATTCAAAGTTGTCTTTCACCTACTCAGGTTACTTAGCCCAGTCTGCTCTGCTATTTAATCCATAGCTGGGGGAATAGAGATGGATTCATAACTTTCCCAAGGGTATCGTGTAAAGTTAATGTAACAAACTTGACTAGAATTTAAACACACCTCACCAATTTCTAACTCTAACCATTATACAACCTGCACATATATTGACCATCTTATTCAGTGCATCCCAACGTTTTTTATATCATTAGCAACTTTCATACAGAAAAATTTTCTACCACCCACCTGTATAATAAATATTCAAAAGCATACCAAAATTGTTTGGTAAATGTTTGTTACTGGTTCATAAACTGACTTTATGAAGCAGTAAAAACTACCAAAGGGAAGTAGCAAATAACACTAATTTATGTGGCTGCTGCTGCTGCTGCTGCTGCTGTATTAAAGAACAAACAAAAGCAAACTTAACCATTGAAAACTATATATAAAAATTAGTTTTATGGTTAATGTTGGCAAAAAATTAAATGATTTTTGTCCATAATTATAAAATCAAAAAGAATATAGACTACTAACAACTAATAAAAATTTAGTAAATATCTTTTTTGTTGTTCTTGGTCTTCCTTTATCTGCTTTATATCCAAAAAAATGTTATTTTATCTGAAGAACTATTTGAATGTTAATAGAAAATACCAAAATATTCGTTGTTTGCGAGGATATTTAATCTTATCTGGGAATATGACCCAGTTACTCCTATTTAACCTCCTGTTTCTTTTTTTGTTTTATTTAATACACATTCTTTGCTTATCTCTTTGAATATTTTTTGCAGGGTAGCATATGTTGAAATACCTTTTTAAAACTCAAAATACTATATTGGCCACCAAAATTTCCACTCATCCACCATTTTCTGTTCAGCCACCCAACAGTTGAAATCGCCAAGTTTGGGAAAATCTGATCTAGCTGAATAAGTCCCATCAAAGAATAGACATGCAACAAGATTTGAACTCACAGCTCCTATTTTTGGGAACCTATCAAAACATCACAACACATAATGTGGTGAGGCTGTGAAAGTTCAATAATTCCCATTAAAGAACTGTGTCATTGCTTGCATTATTTATATTATTCAGACTGTTATCCCCATCTTCATTGCCATATTCATGTTTCGGCTGTTATACACTCTGGCCTTCTTCAGGTGATCGGAATTTTGAACCAAACCCTTTATTTTGTCTATCGGGGTAGATTGTTCTAGTTCCACATGCCATACTTCTTCTGGATGTCTCAACTCTTTCCTGTTAACTCAACTAAGTTTTTTTGGTTCTCCACTGTTGTAGCCTGGTATTGGACTCACAACTCTTTGGGCCTACTCACTGGATCTAATGAATGTCTTTATCCACTGGCATGGCATGTGGAACTAGAACAATCTACCTTGGTGGATGAAATAAAGGTTTCAGTTTGAAATTCCAATCACCTGAAGAAGGCCAGAATGTGCAATGGCCAAAATATTGTGAATATGGCAATGAAGATGAGGATAACAGTCCGAATAATGTAAATAATACAAGTAATCATAATACCTTATCTCAAAGATATAGACAGAAACTGCATCATTGTTTAATTTTCCACTCCTGCTGTTATGTCTTTGTTCATTGCAGATATGAAATTTACACTGGATTTTGCTGAGGAGAAACTAGAGAGCTTGCTTGAAAATAACTTCTATAAATTCAACTCAAATTTAATAAAAATAATGGAATTTGCCAAAGATGCTTGCATCCAACTGGAATTCTGGGAAAAGGCAGCCAATTATGCAGAAAAGGTTTCTGAAGGGATTCTGTAAGCAAACCATTCTTTTTTATTCATTTGGATCAATAATTTCTTTCATCATTTTTATGAGATTTCATTTTGACTATCATTTACTTTAATCTCAGTTTCTTATTAAATGAGTCCTTGGTAAGATGATAAACTACATCCGGCAACAAGGGCTCTGATTGGGAGATTGGAGGTTTCGAAGAGCATGGATTCCTCTCTTAATTGCTCTTGCTACAAGGTCCCCATTAACCCAAGGTGGCAGCAACTGTTAGGGTCCTAGCTATAGGCAAATAGTGAACCACCAAACAAAAAACAAAACACTAGATAACTATAAAAAATATACTTTTAGTAAAAATACCAGCAATACAATTATAAAAAAAAAATTACCAGTAATACATTTTTAAAACAAAATGAAAATCAATACAACACTAAAGTATAAAAATACATTTTTATAGTAAAATTATAAACCATACATTTTATTCATCTGCAAAATATATGTCTAAAAAACATACATTTGCCCTGAAAGTATAAAATTATGTACAAAATATTTGTAGTTGATGGCATAACCCATGGAGGTTGATATGCCACTAAATAAATTCAGCTACAACAAATGTTGAATGAACCTTAGTTATAGTTTTTGGGAGAGAATGCATAATCTGATGTGATTGATAGTTGAGCAAAACCAGTACACTCAAACCCTCAGTCACGATGACTTGTGACGTTGAGCTTTGTCTGTTCCAGTTTCACTAATTAGACTAGTGGTTAGTGTTTTTAGGCACTTCTCAATGCTAGGAACATCACCCCAGGCTGATATATTATCTTGAAAAATTGCTTATCGGGTGATTTGAACCCTGATACCATGATCAGAATGCTAACATTCTAGACACTGAGCTATGCACCCACATAGTAGTAGTAATGTAAATCCTTCTAAAATATTTCTGAAAATAGCAACATTTTTTTTATCCTTTATTGTGTTTTAAAGTTGTCAAGAATATTAATATCTAAAAAAGATACATTTACCCTGCAGCCATAAAATTGTGTACAAAATATTTAGATTCCAGCATTAAATAAACCACAGAGGTTGACATGTCACTAAATAAAATGAACCACAACAAATAGTACGATGGACTAATGCATGTAGTAGTAGTAGTAGTAATGTTACAGTTGTAAGAGACTGATGGAATCTACTAGTGCATCTGATTTGATTGGTAGTTGAACAAAGCCAGTACACTCAAACCCTCAGTCACGATGACTTGTGACTTTGAGCTTCGTCTGTTCCAGTTTCACTAATTAGACTGGTGGTTAGGTTTTTTAGGCACTTCTCAATGCTAAGAACATCACCCCAGACTGATATATTATCATGAAGTAATCTCCTTGAAAAATTGGTCACAGGGAGATTCAATCCCTGATACCATACTAATACTGAGTAAAATTGTGAATTTGGGGTCAAATGTAGATCAAACAGAATGATAAGATAAAGAACAAGCAAAGTGTATACAACTTTGAATGTGATTCAACAAATACCTAAAAGAATAGTAAACAGACTATCGACAACAGACTCGCCTGATGTTGACATTTACAGAGATTAAAGAGGAGGGGTATGAAACAGCATTAATAAAAGGAGGGGGCTTAAGATAAGTCTTTGTGTATATAAAAAACAGAGGGAGAAATAGTAGCTAGTTTACACTGACTTAGCAGTTATGACTAAAATAGGAAGTCATTTTTTTCAAATCATTGAAAACTAATAAAAGAGACATACTATGCAAGTAATAAAAGGAAAAAATAAAGAAGGTCATAGTTATCACCCCAAACAAGGCAATAAAGCCACTAAGACATGAGAGGTTACAGAGTGTGGGAGAATTAGGAAAAGAAACATTAATAATGAGCAGGAAGAGAAAAAAGTAATCAGGAGGACAGTAGATAGTGATTGATATTGCGTTTAAATTTTTGCAGATCAAAGTTGGCTGGAAAGCATGGAGCCGGAAGGGAGTTCCCCAAGTGAGAAGTGTGAGAAAAAAAGAAACTGTTTGAAGAGGAATTTAGTTGAAAACATACAATTGTGTTAAAAATATATTTAGTTGAAGCCATAAAATTACATACAAAATATATTTATTTGAAAGCATACAATTGCATTAAAAATATATTTAGTTGAAGCCATAAAATTACATACAAAATATATAGATTTCAGCACTAAATAACCCATAGAGATGTTGATATGCTAATAAACAAAAACAACCAAACAAAATGTTATTAAATGAAACGTTGTCAGCCATTATTATAAATTTTTGATTTGTATTTACTTTCATCCTAATTTTTAGTTGCTTTTTATGATAACTTTACTCAGGCCCTTAATCTGCAGCAATGAATAGATAATACTGATTGGTTATAAAAAAATATAATGTGGCTTCCCTCTGTCTTTTTTACAAATATTTTCATGGCTGTTGCTCTGATGAGCTTTCTTCCTTTGTGCCCATGCTTCATGAATTTAAGTGTGCTACTAGATTGCCTACTAGGTTTAGTTGAACTAGTTAGATGAAAACATCTTGCACTTTTTCTTTGTGAAACTCATTCCTGATTTCTTGCTTTCCTGGCAACAACTATCTTAAAAAATAACACCATCTTCTTAAATCCTGTTTATTTATTGTCCTTTCTCTTCACTAAAGTCTTTTCATTTTCTTTCACTCCCTGTACTCCCCACCTCCTCCGCATCCTAGTAACGACATTGAGGATGAAATGATTAAAAACAAACTCTTGGAGAGATTACAATTCTCAATTCTTGGGTCAAGTAGTGAAATCTATATCTTGTTCAGTAGAATGTGTAAAAATTGACTTCACAAAAAAAAAATATTAAAACAATTACTTAATATGGAAAGCAGATCAAGAACAGCTTACTAACATGGAGGCAGTTACAGATTCCATTTGAAATTCCAAAAACATTACCAGATATGACAAGCCCTTAAATAAGATCACAGAGCACAATAGTCAAAATGGTGTGATTACAAACAACCAAGATGGAGACAACAGTTCATATAATTTAGCATATAATAATAATTCCTCATCTCAGAAATTCACCATTGTATTAAGGAATATTTACTATGAAAAAAGAATATACAGGGTGCGATGGATAAATTGTCATCTAAATTATGCAAAAATGAAAATAACACTGACATCTCATTTTAACAGATATATTTACCAAAATTGCACAAAAATATCTTGAAATATTAAACAGTAAATTTATTCAATAAAATCTCTATTGGCTTCAACCACTGCCTCTAGACAACTTTGTATTCTCCTGCAATTCTTTTGGATGGTCTCCTTGTTAAGGTTGGTAAATGCTGTCATAATCCTTGCCTTCAGTTCATCTTTGCTGTTACAAGGAGTTTTGTTGGTCTCTCACTCAACTGCAACCCATGGATAATAATCAAGGAGGTTGCAGTCTGTGGAGTCAGGTGGCCAGATGTAAGGGATGATATGGTTGCAGAAATTGTCTGAAAGCTATGACAAGGTTCTCCTGCTTATGTGCCATGGTGCAGAGTCCTTGTGCCAAACATAAGGTCTTCCAGCAGCCACCCTTTTGACCCAGGGCAGCACTACCTTCTCAAGACACCGTGTTGAGTCTGAGGTACTGTGGGGAAATGAATGGAGGCATAATGTTGCCATCACTAGTGATCAAACATCTTCATAATCACCATTAGACTATTCCAACTCTTTCTGAATCCTTGGCACTGTCCTCAGATTGATACCCAAACAATGTTCATGTTGGAGCTTCTGGTGTGAATGCCAAGCAGTACAGCATGCCATTTTCAAATTTCTGGTAGAGTGAATTGCATCATGGTGCTCTTTTTCTCACAGATGGTGCCTAATTGATCCTACTACATTGTGCAGTTGAAAGAATTAAAAGAAACAATGCACGTGTTTAAAATTGGGTAAATTGTTTCTAATTTGTATTTTTAATGTGTGTGTGTGTATATGTATGTGTGTGCATAGGG